>MKYO02007786.1:339445-417841 GCA_002013955.2 Citrus medica
AAGAAAATGGTAACTTATGAGTTTTATTACAGTGACAAGAATTACAAGGAAAATCAAAGACAGTTGACGATGATGATAACGGTAAAGTTTGACTTGAAACTAAATGACGCAGAATATTAGAGGATGGGTAACCAAGGCGATAATGCCATTGATCAATGGGAACCTTGATGGATGAAAAGGCAAGTAAAGGCTTGGTTGCAGAGGACGAACGTGGCCACTCATAAACACCATTTCTAGCTGTTCCTTGCAAAAGTAGTGCCCTCGTGCGAAGATCCTTCACATAAAAGGAAGTTGGTAAGAATTCAACAGACACGTTATTATGAGAACATAATTGAGAAACAGAAATTAAATTCTTTTTCATAGATGGAACACATAAAACATTATTTAAAGCAAAAGACTGAGAAGAAGATGGTAGGGTGGTGGAACCACTATGAGTAATAGGTAGACCGGTGCCATCTCCAATGTGCACACTTTCAGAGACCGGGTGTTCAGAATGTAATGACAAGTTATGAAGATCTGTTGTAACATGATGAGATGCACCAGAGTCTAAAAGCCATTCGGTGGCAGAGGGTGCAGGAGGAGTAGTCATGTAGGTTTGTGGGGCAGCAATATGGGCTTGAGGCTGAGTATTCGAAGACCAAGGAATGTGTCTAAAGGTTGGACAACGTTTTGCAGAGTGACCTTGTTGGCGACAAAGTTGACACTTACCAAGATAGGGACGAGGTTGAGTAGGAGGAAGTGGAGAAGGTGAAGGTGAGTGTGGGTGTGAAAAGAAGGGTGGACGATTATGTGAAAAGAGAGGTGGACGATAAGGTGGATTAAAGGGACGATTTTGGGGCTGGTTTTTAGGTGGATTGTGTTGATTGAAATAAGAGAGGAATTGTTGTCAAGAGGATTGACGATGATTGGAGAGGTTTGGTTGGAAGAGGAAGTTGGTGAACTAGAAGTGTATGGAGTTTTTAAAGGATCGACCATTGTGAAAGATAAAGAATTGAACTTGTGAAAGTTCTATAGAGGCTCTGATACCATGAAAGGTTTTAGAGAATAATATAGATTTGGAAAAACTGGCTTAACAAGAATTCATTGAACAATATAATTACAATTTATACAGTTTACATGTTTGTATAGAAAAGGAAATAAATAATAGAAAGGGAAATAAATAATTCACCTATTGCTAGCTTTCTAGAATATTGTAACTATCCAAGAATAAAATATTTACAACCAAAAATAGATGATATACAATCAAGCAAAGGTTGACTACAATGATTCCTTAATACGGAAAACCCATCAAGAGATGTGTTGTACAAATTTTATATTGTTAATCCATAACTCCAATACTCATAATTGCTCCCACCAAGATACCGGGTAATCTTGACCACAAGTATGTATCGTGCCCATTGGTAACTCAAATGGAATAACAATTACAATCATGAAATCATAATTAACTCAAGATTAAGATTACAGTAAAATTAATGCCTATGAGATTTAATAAATCTGACAGTTATTACAAAGTTAATTAAATCTCATATGTGATCCTGTTCAATGTAGTCGTACTACATCAATAAATTCATACATGATTAAGACAAATCATTCAATGAATTTATTACAGTCTATACCTAAATAAAGTGCCCAACTTTATTTATCAACTGCGAACTAAATTTATTTAATCATAAGATAACTTGTATTTATGTCTTCTGTGAATCCACATGGTGATCACATAAATACATATAATATGATTAAATGGACTTTAATACAAATATTAATGCAATTAAGATATTTGAATAAAATACCTCATTTATTTTATTAATCAGAAAAATTATTTATTACAATTAAATAAACACATATGCTTTTAAAGAGCATATTTTCCCAACAGGAACATATTCTATTCGTTGGAGTGATAATATACTTGTCATTGTTCTTGAAGACGTCTGCCTAAATTAATAGATTGATAAAACCACCTTACGACAAAAATAGAAAACAACCAAAGCAACTCTATTAAGTGAGATTTAGACTAATAAAAGGAAAATATAAAAGAAGAGATTTTATTGAATAGGAAATTTAATTTAGGGTCAGTTTACTAATGATTTTGTTTTCAAAATAATTGCTTGTAGTATGATGTAAAAATAACTGGCTGTGAATATTTTTTAAAACAATAATTTCAAAATAAACATTTTAATTTATTTTTTAAATCGATGAATAGTTTTAAAAACAATATTATGTGTTTTGTAAATTTTACAATTGAACAGCTGTAAAAATATAAATTACCAAAATAGGCATAACGTTGAATATAATCTATTTATACATTTATAAACATGTATATATATAATATTTTTATATTTTGAATATATAACAATAGATAGGATTTCTCTATGATACCGTATGAATTTTTATAGCATTGATAGTGGGATTAATATGGACCCTTAGATGTCAGAGTTATCATCTGAATCATTCATTTAATATAATAAATAATTAAAATGTAACAAGTAACTTACAGGTTGTGGGTAAACATTAATTTGTTAATTTTAAATTAATATTAATTTAGGAAAAAGTCACTCGCACCCCTAAGGTTTGCTTAAATAATCATACAGATCCCTTTAGTTTCATAAATGATCACATAGATTTTCTTAGTTTCATAAATGACTATTATACCTTTTGATTAAAATAATTTTTTTAATGATTGATTAAAATAATCTAAATAAATATAAATATAATAATAAGATAAAAATAATAAATAAATATCATATGATACAAATAAAATGTTATAATAAGTATAGTTGATAAAATAACATATACAATGAAAATTTTGTTAATATTAAGTTATTATTAGTCTATCTTGACGGATTAACTAAAATCTATTAATTCAAAAATTGATTTTAAGATTGATATTAATGTAGACATAATTAAATAAGATTTTGTAAAAAATAATATAAATTTTATAAGTCATTGTGAAATTATTGTGAATGTTAGGTATAATTATTTAATTTTAGTAGTATGTCAAATATATTTTAATATTAGTAAGATGAATATGACAAACTAATAATAAAAGAATATGAAAAATAAATAATGTTAAAATAAATTTTTAGTATAGAAAATATTTTCTACTTATTTAATATATTATATTTTTTAATTTAAGGAGTTATATATGACAATTTAAGTAAAATTTAGAGGTGTGGGTGGTCTTTTCCCTATTAATTTTGTACCTATTTAAAGTACTATATCATTCTATATCATACATCGCCCTTAAGATGTTGATTTATTGAAGTGTTATGTTATTAAAAATCAAACTTTGCATTTATAATGTTCTATAACTTCAATGTAAAGTGTAATAAAAAAATATAAAGACATTTTTGAGTAGTCAATTTTAGCTTTCTTTTACAAAATATTATTATAAAAGACAATTGGTAAAATGTAATAAAAATGGTATGAGAAAAGGTTTGTAGAGGTGATTTTCCTTATAGTTATTAAAACATATGAAGTAATGGACACACACATATTCAGTACTTCTATTTACCCCTATTTATTAATAGGTGGGAAATAGTCGTAATTACTATAATGTTTTATGAATTGATATGTATAATATAAATATTAATAAAAGCTAATTTGTAGAGTAGTAAAGTAAACCACATTTTATGGGCACTTGATACATTAATCTAAGGTCAAATGAGATATATCACATAATATTTCAAACTTTAGTCCAATTTTCAACATTTCCATATAGTTTTATAAGCTAGTAAACCAATAAAATATACCATGAGAAATAAAAGGTTATTGTATATATATATATATATGCACATATAACTTCCATTAATCTTACATGGCCATGCATTAGAATAAAATAATCTAACAGCACAGACTATATCCGATTGATAGATTTTGAAATCAATTTGATTACATGATAATCAAATTATCTTATAACATTAAGGATATGAATTAAGTACTATTTTAGCAATTTTGAGTTTCGTATTGAGTTTTCAAATTAATTAAATGTTGAAACTCTTTCATGTTTGGCCTAACAATATTACTTAATAAAATTACGAAAAGCCAATAATGAATGGTGTAGGATACATAGTAAAATAAACTTTAAAATGTAATTAAATATTCCCATGAATTTTGTGTAATTAAACAAAATATGTTATTTAAGTGAAATTGTGAAAATATTTACAATTGTAGGGGTGGTCACTGACATTTCTCGGACTTGAGCAAGCTACACAATCCCACTTGGTTTATTTTGACAAATACAACTTGTTAACCACTCTGACTGTTGGTAGAAAATGTAAATCTGGGAGCTATCATTACAATAAAGCGATGAATATTGATCAACAAGGTTAGTACTGTATATATTCTTTGTAATTTGATATTTAGAACTGTTATGATTATTTTGTTGTTGAGTAGAGAGATGATTATGTGGAGATTTCAGCTATGTAACCATGTAATGATCCATGCTTTAAAATCAAACACTTGTTCGATAATTTGTCAAAACCAAAAAAAAAAAACATGTAGAAATATAAGAAATATGAGCATGTAATGTCTGGCCGTCGTGTTTCTAGGGGAAAGAGGCTGAAAGGAAAAGCTTATATGGATCCGAATTTCTTCTGTAAATACACTGCAGATGAGGAGAATAGACTTTCAAATGTGTTTTGGGCTGATTCTATTGCTCGTTTAGATTATCACCACTTCGGGGATGTGTTAGCTTTTGATAGTACGTACAAGACAAATGAATATGGTAAGCCATTAGTCATGTTAGTGGGAGTTAATAATCATTATGCAACATGTTTTTTTGGATGTGCATTACTTGTGGATGAGACAATTGAGACATATATGTGGGTGTTGGAAACATTTTTGTCTGCCGTGAATAATAAAAAGTCTATTTCTGTGGTGACTGATGGAGATCGAGCAATGAGGAAGGCGATTAAAAAGGTGATTCCTGAAGCTCGTCATTGTTTGTGTGTTTGGCATCTACAGAGGAATTTTAATGTTAATATTTAGTCAATCATGTAACATCAAGTATATCTATAAAATTATGATACCAACAAATAAAATATCAACAAACAAAAATGAAGATTTTAACATCAATATTTTCATATTGGGCTTGTCTTTAATTTTTAGAATTTAAAGACCGACATTTAAATTTCAATTGTAAGATATTAATAGTCAGCTGGATTCCCTCCTCAAAATAATATAAATTCGTAAAGTGCAATAGAAAGATCTCTTGGCGATATAATACTCCAACAGATGCAAGGTAGACAACTAGACTGGCCAAATTCTGAATGTTGAGACTTTGAAAGATTGAATTTTCTCTTGTTGCCTTCATTGAGAAAATGACAGAGAATTAAAAGAGTGAAAGTTCATTCCCACCGCATAAAGCCTAAGAGAGGCAAAATTATTAATCTGACTCTGAAATCTTCAGGTCTTCACAAAAGAACATATAACAAACTTGAAAAAAAAATAATAATTGCCCCTTCAGATCCAAAAAGTATTGTGCTTCTAATCTTGTTTTGCATGCTTCAGCTGTAGTAATTAGTTGCTTTCCATGTAATCAACAAAACCCCAAAAAAATGACACTAGAAACTGTGGTTTTGATCATATGTGATAAAGTGAATTGAACTTTCCAACAAGGGCTTCAATCTAAAAAGCACATGAGCCATTCTTTGTGATTAATTAATTACAACTTAATTACTTAATTATTTCTCTTGCATATGTAATTAGTTGACTTTATTCTGGCCGTAATGAATGCCATGAGTTGTAAGAATTATTAACCTTCTTATAGGCCCCATAGATGATTGTATAAATAATACTACTAAACTTTCTTCAAATTAAGTTCATTAATTTCATATTTGTGCCCTATATTTATGATTCCAAATGGATAATTTTCTTGAGAATTTTCAACATACTCAGTTATTTCTTGTCTAGTATTATTCTAACAACTAAGAAGAATAAGAAAATCTTTTAAATAAGATAAATGAATATGTCAAAATCAATCTATCATCAAACAAATACATATCTACTTGCCTAGTTGCCTTGCGAATTAATTAATCCTGCATGCTTTTTAGCACTATAATAGCGTAATCACATAATCTACCACCAAATATACTATTTATGCTTAGAGTTAATATCAATTAACAACAAGGTTATTATGATCACTCTTTGGTGACAATAAAACACCAAAAATGCAGGTGTCATTATATATCTAAATATAGACTATATATATAACAATAAGCTAATAGTAAACTCTTTCCTAAATTAAAAAAGCTAAAAAGTTAAATGATTAAAGGAATTCGCAGCTGGCATAAATATGGAACTCTAAGTTTATATATACATCATGAAACTTGAAAAAATCCAAACTAAAACAAAATTGCAACATGGCTGACCAACTAACTTTTCATTACCAAAAGATATATGAAAGAAAACAGCACATGACATTAAAGATTTTGTTATCTTACTCGCATTGCACCTTGCCTCATGGTTCTCTCCCCTTTTGCTTTTTCTCTATGGCTGGCAATCTGTGAGCCGCACGAGCCTCTAAGCCGCCTGTAAAGGCACGTTATAGAATGATTGTAAGCAGCGTAGGACAGACCTTAAACCATGGCTGCAAATACTCAAGGCAATAAATTGGCAATACAATAAAAATAGAGCTGTTACGTTATTAAAAAATTCTAATTTGAAAATATGATTAAAACTATAAAATGGATTCAAGAATAACTTACCGAAATATTTATTAAGAGAAATTTATTGAATCTCTTTCATCTAATCATTAGGAGACAAAGATAATCTTAAAGAATTCAATTATAAAAATATGAACGTGAGAGATAAAGAGAGATTGTATTTTACTGTATCTCTATTTCTTTTTTATTTTAAATTTAAAATTACCTATTTTATAGGTTTGTTAACCGGTTAACACAATTTTCAAATAATTAAAAATTTCCATTAATAAAAATAATATGTACCGTTGATTAGATCTAACGGTCTATATTTCTTACACTATTGATACCGTAAAAAAAATTACGGCATCATAAAGGACCCCAATAGATAAGCATAACAAATTTTTATTTTATTACTTTTAATTTTTATATTGCTATCTCAATATATAATTGGTAACAGTAATAACCTTATAATCTCTTTAAATTTTATAATTCAATTTCCTAATTAAATAAGAATAATTTTACATTTATTTTAGATATTATAGTATATGTCATGATATATATGAAATGTAATTAAGTATAAAACTGATTCTTAGAATTACATTTCAAAAGGTTATTCGTTTCTTATCTTTTAAAATTTGCTCTAGGATGAAATAATTTTACTAAAAATGATTTTAAAAAATAAATTCAAACATCAAAATTAATTTTTAACTTTTTAAAATTATTTTTGAGACTTAAAAAATAATCTCAAATGCCCCTAACTCTCTTCGGGATTACAATCTTTATACCCTATTATTTCTTATCCTAGCAAGTACTGTTTATTCTGTACTTGAATATGACACATCTAACTAAGAGAGGAAAAAAGGGTGGGGAAAAAAACTCAAAGATCATTTCTTGTCCTGCATCATTTTTCAATTTGAGGGCCACCACAACATAATTCAGAATGAGGGTGGGTTTATTGTCCAGCATTGCTCCTATCCTTTAAAAAGAACCAATGATTATACTGATAATAATAATAAAAGGAGAAGAATAAGCAGCCAAATTCAATTTAATTAGAGCTAATAACTTTTTGGGTACTTACAACAACAAATAAGCTTTCACTTCGAAATCACTAATTTGAGACCTTGAAATACGTAATGCTACGAGGGAGAGGGAAAGAAATGTTCCTAAAGACGGTCTCAAGTAAAGGGGAGTGGGGATTCGGGAAAAGAAACTTGAAAAAATGGTCAGTCTGGAACCACAAACACAGTGTTTGTCAAGTAATTGGAGAGGACTAGACTAAAATCAATCGGACCCAAATTCTCTTCATCTTTCCAGGTCTCAGCTTATATCACATCATTTCATCTTGTCACAAATCCCTCCCAAGTTGTCATCTGATCCTTGTTAATTTCTCATGTTCTCGATGGTGGCTTCATTTCCAACAGCAATAAAACAATTTACAGAAATTACAAATTTTAGATCACAATATTCCTTTTTGTAAAGATCTAAGGCAAATAGGCAATCTTACTCCTAGTAGTTAAGTTTAGATTTTCCCCCCGTCTCCCCAACCTGTTGAATAAAATGGCATTGGAGAAAGTTTTCAAAGACATAATCCGCACTTGTCAAAGGGATAATCTGCATTTGTCAAAGACACGATCCACGCCGAACGGATTGACACATTTCCTTCCGTATTCACATATGTAATCTTTGAAAAAATGTAGCATCTGTATCTATAAATAACTCTCAGTGTATAATGTTTTATTTCAAGAAATGAAAACACGTTTCTTCATGGTATCAGAGCCATGAATACGCTCAAGTTTCTTCAAGTTTCGTAGCTCTGTTCGTAACAAAAACAGAGGAAACCAAATTTCTCCCACAACCATTTTTTCCCACCATTTTCTTCCTTAAACCCATTCCTACCATTACCGAAATCCATGCCGATCAAGAAACAAGCCACCCATACGTAAAAAACTTGAGTTTACAAATTTATCAACAATCCCATCAATTTTCCAAGAGTGTGTTCCTAAAAACCAAGAATACCATCATATTTCTCAGTTTCCAGTAAGAAAACTGTAAAACTTTCGCATTTAAACACATTTCCACGCACTCCCACGCGCCACTCGAAGCCACGGCCAGCCAACCACGCGCCTCTGTCATGCACTCTCACGCGCTCGAGAGGTTGAAGAAGACATCAACCGACATGTTGTTTGTATCTCCAGAGTGCAGCTGGTAATAAAACGACGTGTCGTGTTTTATTACATTACAACCTATGTGTCGGTTGTAAATTAGAGATAAAACGACGTGACGTTCAATCTCCAGAAGTGCAGCAGTCTTCAAACGACATGTCGTTTATATTCCATCAGAACCGACATGTCGTTTTGTCAAGCAGAGGCCAAACGACTTGTCGTTCTTTGATCTAAAAAGGTTATTTTCCCTTATTTCAATCTAGGCGCCAAAAAAGAAAAAAAAGAAAGAAAGAAGAAAAGGAAAAAAAGGAAAAAGAGAAAAAAAAACAACAAAAAATGGAGAAAACTCCAACTGAATCTGCTCCTGTTGTCATTCAATCTGTTCAATCTGATGGAATATTTAATGCTGGAATTATCCTCACTGAGACAAACTACGATGTTTGGTCTCAAATAATGGAGATGCATCTCGCAGAAAGAGAAAAACTCTCATATATTCGTAACAACACAAAGCCATCTGAGGAATCTTCAAAAGAATATGAGAAATGGTATAGTGAGAACCAAAAAGTAAAAAAGATGGTTACTCATATCCATGTCTCCGGAGATCATGAAACGATATTTACGAATTCCTACAGCCTACGAAATTTGGGATGCATTATCAAAAACAACAAAAAATGGAGAAAACTCCAACTGAATCTGCTCCTGTTGTCATTCAATCTGTTCAATCTGATGGAATATTTAATGCTGGAATTATCCTCACTGAGACAAACTACGATGTTTGGTCTCAAATAATGGAGATGCATCTCGCAGAAAGAGAAAAACTCTCATATATTCGTAACAACACAAAGCCATCTGAGGAATCTTCAAAAGAATATGAGAAATGGTATAGTGAGAACCAAAAAGTAAAAAAGATGGTTACTCATATCCATGTCTCCGGAGATCATGAAACGATATTTACGAATTCCTACAGCCTACGAAATTTGGGATGCATTATCAAAAGCCTTCTATGATGGAAGCGATAAATTACAAGTTTTCACTCTAAACCAGAAGGCGTTCTCTACCAAGCAAAATGGACAACCACTCTCTAAATTCTACGGAGAATTGATCGAAATATTTCGAGAACTTGATCATCGAGATAAAGTGGTTATGAAAGATCCAGAAGATGTTGTAATATACAAAAGGTCTGTTGAAAGATTGAGAGTGCACATTTTTCTTGCTGGGCTAGATGAAGAATTTGACCAAGTTCGTGGAGAAATTCTACGAAAAGATATTATCCCAGACTTAGAATAATGTTATTCTCTGATCCGGAGAGAAGATGTAAGGCAAAGCAAACTAAACAAGAAGGTTGACTCAGAAACGTCTGCTATGATAGCACGACAACAGCCTCAAAGGAAGCTTGTTGACAAGTCATCACTCAATTGCACTCATTGTAGGAAGAAGGGTCATACAAAAGAACAATGTTTTGAAATCATTGGATATCCTGACTGGTGGGATACTCGAAAGAAGAACACCAAGCAGGGATAAAAAACTGCAGTATCTGAATCCACATCTACTACAGATCTTAGAAAAGATTCTTCAGTGCAAATCATAACCTCTGTCAGTCCAGGTAAGGCCCTTAAAACTCTTACACATGTTATTAATAGTACATGGATAATTGATTCTAGGGCAACTGATCATATGACTTTTGATTCTCGACAAGTTTCTCAATTGAAACCATCTTCACAAAAACATGTTTCCATTGCAAATGGAACCACAACCTTAGTTATTGGGGAAGGATCTTTACGACTCACAGATGAATTAAATTTAGACTATATGTTAATTGTTCCATCTTTAGATTATAATCTTTTATCTGTGTCTCAATTAACCACTTACTTATCATGTTTTGTAATTTTTTGGCCTGATCATTGTGTGTTTAAGGACATCCAAACAAAGCAAATGATTGGTTATGGTATTAGATGAGGCAACTTGTACTACTTCGAGATGTCATCAACAAACACTGGAAAGCTAAGCCCCACACTAGTCGCAGATAGTACCATAAAAAAAGGGAAATTAGAAATTTGGTTATGGCATAGACGTTTAGGGCATGTGTCATTTGGTTACTTAAAAAAATTATTTCCTAGTTTGTTTCTGAAATGTGATGTTTGTAACTTTAAATATGATGTTTGTGAACTTTCAAAAAGCCATCGAACTACTTTTCAATTGTCCTTAAATAAGAATCCAGTTCCTTTCATGGTAGTACATTCTGATATATGAGGGCCATCTAAAGTTTCTACAATTGGAGGTGCTCGTTGGTTTGTTACATTTACTGATGATTGTAGCAAAATGACATGGATTTTTCTGATGAAATCAAAAGACGAAGTAAACTCTTTATTTCAAAGATTTCATAAGATGGTGACGACTCAATTTCAGACACAAATTTGAGTTCTACATATTGATAATGGAGGCGAGTATATGAGCACAGTAATTCAACAGTTTCTGAAATCACAAGGAACTGTCCATCAAACCACTTGTGTGGGGACGCCCCAACAAAATGGCATTGCTGAATGAAAAAACAGACATTTACTAGAAGTTGTTCGAGCATCACTAATCCAAGCCCACATGCCACTATCTTATTGGGGAGAAGCACTGGCATCCGCAGCATACTTGATCAATCGAACACCTTCAAGCTCCCTTGGATTCCAGACTCCTTTCCAAGTTCTGAATGATGCAATTATGTCACCAAATGTGCCGAATTTACCCCCACATGTGTTTGGCTGTGTTGCCTTCATACATTTACCGCAACAAGACAAATTATCTCCTCGAGCACTACGTTATGTGTTTGTAGGGTATGCCTTACATCAAAAGGGATACCGATGCTATCATCCACCATCAAGAAAAATATACATCACCATGGATGTCGTCTTTCATGAAGATATCATGTACTACTTGTCAAAGCCTGAATTTCAAGGGGAGTATAATGAAGAGGAAATTCATACTCTTACATATCTTCCACCTGAAGAAGGTCAATCTTCCATTGAGGTAGTAAACCTTCAAGATACTGGAAAAGAAAATGGTGAGATTCTCAGGCTGAGATAAGTGAAGACACATTTGAGGAGCACAATAACTCAGACACAACTGCAATCAAGAATGAGTCACATGAAGAAATACATAACCAATCGTCTGCAGATGATGTTCCTACCATAAGTCTAATCAGAAGAATTCTTCCCCAGCGTCAAAATAGAGGTATCGCTAAACCCACATATTAGCCTAACCTCTCTAGTAGAGTCAAATACCCTATGAGTAATTTTATGTCTAACCATCGCTTGTCAGAATCAAATCAGTCATTTGTGAATCAATTATCTACTGTATCTATTCCTAACAGTGTGCAGGAAGCCTTAAAAGACCCAAAGTGGAAAGTGGCTATGAATGACGAAATGGGATCTCTTCAGAAAAATCAAACATGGGAACTAGTTGATCTTCCACCAGGAAAGAAACCAGTGGGTTGCCGATGGATCTACACTATAAAGTATAAAGCAGATGGCTCTATTGAACGATACAAAGCAAGACTTGTACCTAAGGGTTACACCCAAACCTACGGGATAGATTATACCGATACGTTTGCACCGGTAGCAAAAATTAATACTATTCGTATCTTGTTATCATTAGCAGTCAACTTGGATTGGCCAGTGCAACAGTTCGATGTAAAGAATGCTTTCTTCCATGGAGACCTGTCTGAAGAAATTTATATGGATCTGCCACCAGGATGCAGTGGATCAGAATGACTCAATCAGAAAGTATGCAAATTGAAAAAATCATTGTACGGGCTTGAAGCAATCCCCAAGAGCATGGTTCGGGAAATTCATAAAGGCTATGGTTCTTTTTGGGTATAACCAAAGCAATTCATATCATACCTTGTTCATTAAAAAAAACAAGGTAAAATCACTACCCTTATTGTCTATGTAGATGGTATGATAGTTACAGGCAATGACGAGGAAGAAAGAGAGGCTCTTCAGAAGTACTTGTCGAGAGAGTTTGAGATGAAGGATTTAGGAGCCTTAAAATACTTTCTTGGAATTGAGGTTTCTCGATCTAAGGGAGGAATATTTCTATCTCAAAGGAAATATGCCTTAGATCTATTGCACGAAACGGGAATGACAGCTTGTCAGCCTATTGACACCCCAATAGAAGAAGGACTAAAATTTTGTATTACCTCAGACTAAGTTCCAGTAGACAAAAGAAGATATCAAAGGCTGATTGGAAGGTTGATGTACTTGTCCCGCACAAGGCCAGATCTTGCCTATGCATTGAGTGTTGTAAGTCAATTTATGCATAATCCCGGAGAACAACACATGAAAGCAGTAATGCGGATCCTGAGGTACCTGAAGACAAATCCAGGGAAAGGAATCCTATTTTCAAAAAATGAAGATTACAGCAACATAGAAGTTTATACTGATGTAGATTGGGCCGGGTCAGTTAGTGATAGACGCTCTACTTCAGGATACTTTACCTTTGTGGGAGGCAACCTTGTCACATGGAGAAGCAAGAAACAACATGTCGTTGCCCGTTCAAGCGCTGAAGCAGAATATCGAGGCATGGCCCTTGGGGTATGTGAAGGGCTATGGATAAGTTTTATCTTAAACGATTTGGGTTATCCATCACAACAACCAATACAACTATACTGTGACAACAAAGCTGCACGAGATATTGCTCATAACCCAGTTCAACACGATCGAACAAAGCATGTCGAGGTAGATAGATTTTTCATCAAGGAGAAATTAGATGAAAAAATCTTAGAACTGCCGAAAATTCAATCAGAAGATCAACTTGCAGATATTTTAACGAAAGTCATTTCAAGCAAGGCATTTACAAAATTCCTAGACAAGCTGGGTATGCAAGACATCTATGCACCAGCTTGAGGGGGAGTGTTGAATAAAATGGCATTGGAGAAGTTTTCAAAGACATAATCCGCACTTGTCAAAGGGATAATCTGCATTTGTCAAAGACACGATCCGCGCCGAACGGATTGACACATTTCTTTTCGTATTCACATATGTAATCTTTGAAAAAAATATAGCATATGCATCTATAAATAACTCTCAGTGTATAATGTTTTATTTCAAGAAATGAAAACACATTTCTTCACAACCTTCATATTTTTTGTCTCAAAATTGGTGTGTTTCATTTTGATGTGTACGGCACAGAAAAGTTATAAGAAAACAAGAGAAAATAAGTTCTTATAAATAAAAACCATTGGACGAGCTCAATATCACATTCGTCGTAATAACCAGCACCAGTTTAAGAAACTGTGTATCAAAATGAAATTTTAAAATATACTACTTCATTTGTACAAAAGTAGTCCAATAAATAGTCCAATAAACAAACAAGGTTGTTAATCAAATCATTATGCACGACACATAATTATAACATACAACAATCACTAAACTAACAAACAAAAATTTAAAATTATGTTTTAACTAATTTAATTTTTTAAAATAACAAAATCTACTATTGAAATGGACGACGGACCCATTGCCCAGTACAATGGACATTTTGGGTGATGCATGTTCTTATTATTTCCTGTTTCTTCTTCAATTCCTATTCTTCTCTATAACAATTTAGGAAGGAAAGTTTTGGGAGATTTTAGGCTTTTTTTTTTGTTATTTTCCATTTCAAGTAGCATCTCATTAGGTATGTTTAATAATTCTAGTATAATTGTGATTTATTAGTTTTCTTATTTGAGTTAACTTGGAAGTAGGTTTATCCTATGACAAATAGGGAGATCTTGTCATTGTTTTAGTCGAATTACAGTGTCATCTAATTTTTCATAAAGTGATATCAAAGTCTCAATGAGTCATTTGGGTTAAAACAATATCTAATCGTATCTTAATTAGAGCGTAACTTAATTGAGTTGGCTTGGGCGTTTCTAAAATGATAGTTCATTTATACTATCAATTTGCTTCTGCTACCTCACTGCAAAGAAAATTGATGATGTAACGCCCGCTTTTATTTTTGTTTCCTCTTTTACCCTTATTAAATTGGGTAATATAGTTACTATTGAGTGTTTGTATGTGAGTAAAATTTATCAAATTGTTTTAAATAAGTTACGTAAGTTATTAGTTTTTATATATTATAAAAAATAGAATTTTCTTAAAACTCACGTTTTCTTGTTTTTTATTTTTTTAAAAAGTATTTATTAATTACCAAAGTATTTAAGAGGAATCCATCTTTTTAAGAGGAAGCCGTCTTTTATTTTCTACGCCTTTACAAACCCTGGAAAAAAAAAACATAAGCCTTAGGAGAAGAAAAACAAAATTTATGACTTCTTTGCTTGGTGTTTGCCTTAAGGTATTAAGTATTTCTTTGACTTATGTGATTTATTTTTATTAGTTGTTTGCGTTTAATTACTTGTAGTATGATTTAGGTAATATACGTGTGTTTGTAATGTTGTGATGATATGAACAGTCTGTATTCCTTGCTTGAAATCGTTTTCTTTATTTAGAATCACGCGAATACGTTTACATATCATGGAACTAGACATCCTAAACTTTCCATTGATAGGTTTTGTGTTGAAATCCTCTGAGTATGCAAATTGTTATGGTTTTTCGAAGTTGGGTTACTGGTGCTGGAAAATTCTGATTTTCAGCAGTGGTTCTCACTTCTGGAAAATTTTCTGTAAGGTTACACATCCTTAAAAATTATGGTGATTTTTGTATCAACAGATCTATGTCTCCTATGCATGCATGTTTAATTTCGTAGTTTTATTCTTTATGGTTTAATTATTAAAAATCGTAACATGTGGCTGCTGCAGATCTGGAAACTGTTTTCCAGAATTGCAGAAGCTGAAACGTGTAACGGTTGGGCTAATTTATGAATATTACATGCCATGTTAGGATTTTATAATGCAATTTCAATCTTTCCTCTGTCTTTAAAAACTGGAATTGCGATTTTTGGGCATGTAAAATAAAATATATGAATTTTTAAAATTCTGTTTTCTGGACAGGTTAGAAGTTCTCGGAAATAAAACACTTTTAAAATAGTATTAGGCGTCCAAAATTTATGAATTTTAATTATATGCTTTCTGAATGTATCTTCTGTAATTAGAAAAAAAGAAACATATTATTGCGGGTACTAAAGAATATTATATGTATTTCCTAAGTATTAAAGGTCTGTTTTGGTCAACGATGGGCAGTTTTGTTACTTTGGGGAAAGGTCAATATTCTGACTTGATTTTCACTTGTGCTGATTTTTGTAAAATATTGGATGCAATGTTATGCATGTTCACAGTGCCTCTGTATATTTTCATGGTTTTCTGACATGTGTATAGGTTATTAAAAATCAGCATGTGCAGGATACTCATACTTGTGTCTAGAATATGTATAAGTATTTAGTTAGTATAAATGCCTATGATTTAAGGATGATTGAGATTATGTTTAAGGTTAGAGATAATATTGATAAGGATATTTTTATGATGATTATAGGACGTGGGTGAGCTCACTGGTTTGTTCTTGAGGGATTGAGTTGATTGCTACAGATCCAGGTAAGTAGATTCATACATGATGTGCTTTATAATCAATATAATTTATGTTATAAGAATTATGTTTAAATGAAAGTTTTTACAAAACTAATTTCTAAAATATTTAAATGAATTTTGTAAAATAAAAACATTTTTAAATGAATTTATATAAATATATTTTAAAATGAATTTTTCTTAAGAAATTAGTTTTCTTAAATAAAATGTTTTCTTAAAGAATTTTCTAAAATAATTAAATGATCAAAGAAAGGTTTTTAAATGTTTTAGAAGACTTTAAATGCTATTTATGAAAGGATGTAAGGTGGATTCAAACATGTTTTGACTCATAATCCGTAGTAATGTATATGATGCAAATGTTATGATGTTATGTAATGTTATACACAGCTTGTTGGTATGACGATGATCTTGTACACAAAAATGTTATGAATAATGCGGGGTATAGTACCCTGAACGAGGAACAATGTAGGGTATAGTACCTTGAACGAGGAATAATGCAGGGTATAATACCCTAAATGATGAATGATGATGACTACGAGGCATGAGCTACCAACTGTTTATGTTTTAATGTTTTAATGTTTTTAATGCTTTTACATGAATCCACCCCTTATGCTAAATGAAAATGTTATAAAATGTTTAAAGGTATAATGACAGAGGTTTTCAAATATTGTGCATGGATTTGCTTACCGAGTTGATGGCTCACCCCTCGTCTCCAATATTTTGCAAATTTATTAGAGATGTGGCTGAAATACTAACTAGGCAACCCAAGAGGGGGGGTGAATTGAGATTTTAAAATTTAAGCTAAGCAAACCACACAACAATTTAATCTATTGCCTTAATCAAATTGAAAACAATAAATTCAATCATGGACAATATTAAAAGAGTAAGGGAAGAGAAAACAAACACAATGATTTTTACGTGGTTCGGCAATCCCCGCCTACGTCCACGCCTCCAAGCTCACCGGGCTTGAGGATTTCACTAAGCTAGCCTCCCAAGGCTTCAAACGCTTACAATTGACTTCCAAGGTGTCAATGGACCTTTACAACAAGAGATTATCCCCAATCTCTTAACCCAAGTGTATCCCAACACTTACAATCTTTTAACTTGATTTTACAAAAAAGATTATAAATGAATCTCTCTCACACAATGTATTTGATCACAAGTGAAAGCTCAATGTGTGAATGAATAAGATGAATACAAAGATTTAAAGCTCAATGAAAGTTGTATTCTCAATATTTTGCTCAATGATGATTGTTGGAATACTCCTTATTTGAATTGGATTGAGCTTATTTATAGTTGGAGCTGAAAAACTAGCCGTTATAGACTATCTGCTCGAAAACGGTTCGCCGTTAACCATTAACGGTTAACCGTTTAGGCTGGTCAAAGTTACCGTTGGGCCAATTTTCAAATAAACGGTTTACCGTTTAGGATTACCCTTTCTCCGTTAAATTCCAGAGACTTGCAAAACAAATTTGGTTTAACCATTCTTACTAAACGGTTCAAGGTTAGCAATCTAGAAATAATCGGTTAACCGTTTCTAGTAAACGGTTCACCGTTATGTTCTAGAATCATCATTTTAACAATACTATGCAGAACATGCTTTCTGGAAATTATCGGTTAGCCGTTTTCAATAAACGGTTAGCCGTTTGCTACAGTAATATCATGAATCATTATTCCATCAATTACCAAGTCAACAACTCATAACATAAATTTATCATATAAAACACCCATGTAATCAAATCATCATCATATCTCAAAATCATCAAGTTCTCACCATAATCACATATCAATTATCAAAATAATTACTCAAAATGCATATTATTCTCCTCCTTTTGACAATATCGAAATGAGATATTACTTTGTCTCTCCCTTTGGACAACAAAAAAATTCAAAATGCATATTATCCAAAATCATATTATATGCTCCCCCTAAATATATGGCCAATTTAAGAATTTTAACCAAAATGATTTTATCCGAAATCATATCACATTTATCTTCCCCTTTATGTAAAAAAAAAAAAAAAGATAGATAGATGCAATCGAAACAAGATCATAAAAAAAGAAATGATTCGATGAAGATATTACTCATTTTGTGCGAGCAAAAATTTTGGTAAAGGTTCCTCGTAAAATGAAACAAATCCTCATATACAAAATAAGATCAAAACACTTCCAAATATGCTAAATATACCAACAACGCCATCAAGCATCAGTTCACACATAAATAGTCATCCAACAGCAAAAGCATCACATAAAAATATACATCATCAAAATCATATAGAAGTAGCAATGTATACCAAAAAATATAAATAGCAACACACAAGGAAACAAAATATGAAATGTATGTGCGAATATGAGAGTCAGAAACTAAGTAGGTGGTGAAGATGTGAAATTATGGCTCAATTTGGTTGAGAAAATGATTCGATGAAGATATTACTCATTTTGTGCGAGCAAAAATTTTGGTAAAGGTTCCTCGTAAAATGAAACAAATCCTCATATACAAAATAAGATCAAAACACTTCCAAATATGCTAAATATACCAACAACGCCATCAAGCATCAGTTCACACATAAATAGTCATCCAACAGCAAAAGCATCACATAAAAATATACATCATCAAAATCATATAGAAGTAGCAATGTATACCAAAAAATATAAATAGCAACACACAAGGAAACAAAATATGAAATGTATGTGCGAATATGAGAGTCAGAAACTAAGTAGGTGGTGAAGATGTGAAATTATGGCTCAATTTGGTTGAGGAGGGGCAATGAAGAAGGAGAAGAAACCCTTGGAACAATTTTATATTTCAAGAAAACGGCGAGCCTTTTTTTGTAAACGGTGAGGGAGTAACTTCCAAAGAGCATTTAATGGAAAAACAGTGAAAGGTTAGTCCTTAACGGTAAAGGGGTAAATTCCAGTGAGCTTTATGTTTTTAAACGGTTTACCGTTTGCCGAAAACGGTAAGGGAGTAAGGTTTAAATCATCATAGCCTAGTTTCTGGAATTAAACGGTACACCGTTTTATAAATGAATGATTATATAACACAATTAATGGCATATGAATTCACACATATATAAGAGATGAACAATGATGATAGACAATTAAGAAGATGAAATCAAAGACCATACAATCATCAAAATCAAACAAAGGTATCATGATAAATCACTCAATGTTATACACAATGATAATTCCATCATGTAAACATACAATCATACTTTCGCAAATTCATTTATCATGATTCATTCAACAAAATTAATATGGCAAGAATTGTTACCAAAACAATTAAATCATCTTGCCTCATCTTTTTCTCCTAGATCATACTCAAGTGATTATCCTCACAAGCTTTCATCAAGGAACTTCTCCACCATTCCTTGATTGTGGTACCTACAAAACAAATTCAAGTTGTGTGCTTTGGTACCCAAATACTCTTGGGTCCTTGAACGTTAGATTTAGTTCCTTTTGGAACCCAAATACATTTGACTCCATAATATACATTTCTCTTAATAGGACAACCAAGCTTCATGTGACCGTTTTGATTACAATAATGACATACAACTTGATTGTTTGTGGAGGTATCCTTAACAAAATAATTCTTATAATATTTTTGTTTCAAGTAAGGCTTATACCCAAGTCCTCCTTTATCAAACACACATTTTTGTGAATTAAGCATGTTATCCAACATCTTTTGCCCATTTGTGAATTTTAAAACAATCTCATTCAACTCATTGCTCCTTTTCTTAAGTGTTTCATTTTCATTTATTAATTCATCAACATGTGATTTCTCATGCTCATGCTCATACGAATAACTTTGTTTACATGTGAATGATGCAATTTTATCATGCAACATTTTATTATCTAACTCTAGTCCTTTAATCTTTTCATTTAATGAATCATTGCATTTTTGTAAAGCATCCTTTTCATTTTTCAAGTCATCTACATATGATTCTAGATGCTCATGTGAAGTGTTAGGTTTCTCATTTGATAATGCAACTTTATCATGCAATGTTTTATTCTCTAATTCTAGGCATGTAATCTTTGCACTTAGAGATTCATTCTCATTTGTGAGCTTTACCATTTTCTTTTTAAGACATGCATTCTTTCTACCAATTTTTATCCAATTATCATGCAATTCTTTAAAAGCATCATATAATTCATCATAAGTAGAAAGATCATTTACCTCATCAAGTTCATCATCCGATTCATCTCCAATTGCCATGAGAGCTAGATTTGTCATTTCTTGATGTTCTTCTCCATCACTTGTTTCCTCATCGCTATCATCCCATGTGGCTACCATTGCTTTCTTCTTGAGTTTGTTGAGAAGAGGACATTCCGGTCGTATGTGTCCGGGCTTCTTGCATTCATAACAAGTAATTACTTCCTTCTTCTCCTTTCGGTTCTTGAGGTCTCTAGATTTTCTTCGCTCACCGGATTTCTTAAAAAGTTTTCTGAACCTCCTAGCCAGCATATCCATCTCCTCCTCATCCAGCTCGCTTTCCTCATCACTTTCATGTTTCAAGGCTTTGAGAGCAATGCTTTTCTTCTTCTCCTCATTGCCTCTTTCGGCTGCCAAGTCTTCCTCATAAGAAATAAGAGAACCAATTAAATCATCAATAGGTAATACATTTAAATCTTTGGCTTCCTCAATGGCAGTCCTTTTTGGTCTCCATTCCTTAGGTAGTGACCTAATGATTTTCTTAACTTTCTCACAATTTGAAAAGGTCTTTCCTAGGGCTCCTAGAGTGTTCACTATGTCCGTAAATCTAGTGTACATAGAATACACACTCTCATTTTGTTCCATTTGAAACAATTCATATTGTCGAGTGTACCTACTAATTTTAGACTCTTTCACTTGATTTGTGCCTTCATAAACAACTTCAAGTTTGTGCCAAATTTCATTAGCACTTTCACAACTAGATACTCTATGAAACTCTTTCTTATCTAGTGCACAAAATAAGGCATTCATAGCTTTGGAGTTTAGAGAGGCTTTTCTCTTTTCCAATTCATTCCATTCCCTTGAAGGTTTTGGAATATCTTCCCCGACTTCGTTTTTAGTCAAAGGCATAAATGGACCATCACAAACAATTTCCCAAATATTATAATCTAAAGCTTGTAAATAAATTCTCATCCTAGTTTTCCAATATGGGTAGTCATTACCGTCAAAGAACGGTGGTCTAATTGTGGATTGCCCTTCTCTAAAGGTTGAGTCATTTAGGGTTGCCATGGATCTTTTACTCTAGACGATTAAGTCTTAACAAGAGAACGAGGCTCTGATACCAATTGAAATACAAGTAAGCAACCCAAGAGGGGGGGTGAATTGGGATTCTAAAAAAAATTATGCAATACAATTCGCTCAACAATTTAATCTATTGCCTTAATCAAATTGAAAACAATAAATTCAATCATGCACAATATTAAAAGAGTAAGGGAAGAGAAAACAAACACAATGATTTTTACGTGGTTCGGCAATCCCCGCCTACGTCCACGCCTCCAAGCTCACCGGGCTTGAGGATTTCACTAAGCTAGCCTCCCAAGGCTTCAAACGCTTACAATTGACTTCCAAGGTGTCAATGGACCTTTACAACAAGAGATTATCCCCAATCTCTTAACCCAAGTGTATCCCAACACTTACAATCTTTTAACTTGATTTTACAAAAAAGATTACAAATGAATCTCTCTCACACAATGTGTTTGATCACAAGTGAAAGCTCAATGTGTGAATGAATAAGATGAATACAAAGATTTAAAGCTCAATGAAAGTTGTATTCTCAATATTTTGCTCAATGATGATTGTTGGAATACTCCTTGTTTGAATTGGATTGAGTTTATTTATAGTTGGAGCTAAAAAACTAGCCATTATAGACTATCTGCTCGAAAACGGTTCGCCGTTAACCATTAACGGTTAACCGTTTAGGCTGGTCAAAGTTACCGTTGGGCCAATTTTCAAATAAACGGTTTACCGTTTAGGATTACCCTTTCGCCGTTAAATTCCAGAGACCTGCAAAACAAATTTGGTTTAACCGTTCTTACTAAACGGTTCAAGGTTAGCAATCTAGAAATAATCGGTTAACCGTTTTCAGTAAACGGTTCACCGTTATGTTCCAGAATCATCATTTTAACAATACTATGCAGAACCTGTCTCTTATACACATCTTATAGACTATCTGNGATGAAGTAAGAATTCTTTAAAGTTTCATGAAAGATTGATAAAAAAGACTATAAGTTCGAGTTGCAAGATGATTTGCTTCTGCACTACAATTTTCATCCTCCAGATTGTTTAAAAAGTTGAGGATTAAGAGAGTGAGAATTATGTAAGATGTTTTTAGAAGATGTTATGCTTTATTATTTTTGTCTTTTTGTTGTTATTTTCAATAGAAATTAGCATCTTATCAAGTATGTGTTTAAATATTTTTATTTTCAATATAATTGTAATTTACTTTCCTTATTTGAGTTAACATGGGGAATCAAGTTTACTTTGGAGGTCTTGTCATTGTTTCTAGTAGAACTTTTGATAAATAAAGTTAATCTTTTATAGTTTCTTTTTAGGATTATCTATCAAAATCTCTCTTGTAGTGTCATTGGGATCCAAATGAGATTTAACCACGCTTAATTAGAGTGTAGCCTAATTACATTGGGTTGAATCGTTTCTAAAATGATATTTAGTATTCATTCATCCTTTCAATCTGCTTCCACTCCTTGTTTGCATCATCAGGTCTCCAACGTTTGTTCAACAAATTAGAACTAGTACAATCGAAAATTTTAAATTGATTATTAAACAACACATCAAATTCAATAATTTTTTTGTCTCAATATTACTGCTCTGTTTAAAACTTACATAAGGAAATTTGTTTTGCGCAAATGCACTGCAACTGCCACAAATCTCTATGCATAACAAAACGGAAAAAATACAGCATGTTTCTCTCACCTGATATAGAACAATG
This sequence comes from Citrus medica, assembly GCA_002013955.2. Classification (NCBI taxonomy): domain Eukaryota; kingdom Viridiplantae; phylum Streptophyta; class Magnoliopsida; order Sapindales; family Rutaceae; genus Citrus; species Citrus medica. Next base: position 362,690 of record MKYO02007786.1, read on the forward strand.
AATGACTAAAGTGTGCTGAAGACTAGACCATTGGGCGTCAAAAGCCCATGAAAGAAAAGGGCAATCAGGCTTCAAAATTACTTAGATACTTCTGAGATGATGTGACATTGCCATTAACCAATGCACCTAATATTAGAATCAACAATTCAGCTATAAGCATTCAAATTACGTTGCATTATATAGCTCTAGAGCATTGATGTCTATCGAGGATTGATTAGTGAAATTGTTATATCATTCACTGAACAAAATTCAGATGTTCCACTGTTGGAATGAGATGAATTCTTCACATTTTTACCTCTCACAAAAGCAGGTTCCTTGGGAGAAGATAAATTAAGATGCTCATTGCTAATCATCGAGACATCTGACATAATTGGTGTATCTGCTACAGTCTCTTGAACACATAGAAGAGCAACATTAACATATCTCATCAGTATTGATAATGATATTTCATCTTGCGTTATTACTGGATCGATAAGTTCATGAACTCTGTCATTTTTCCAAAGATCCCAAGCCTGTAAAGAAATGCTTTGGATCAATATTGAACACTCATATTTGTTTAATTGACAGAAGCAATTCTTAACTTTAGTAATTCATTCATGGAAGATCATGCGAAACTGAAACAATTTTTCATTTACAAGACCAAGAAGGTTAAATGAACCGGTATTGTAGACAACCGTGCTCTTCTTGCCACTCAATATTTCCAACATCAATACTCCAAAGCTAAACACATCTGATTTGATAGAGAAGAAGCCTCATAGAGCATACTCAGGTGGCATATAACCACTGAAATTCCATTATTTCAATAAATATTAAAGGAGTTTACGAACTAGATAAGCAAGCAACAATTTTTAGGAATGGAAATTCACTTACTAAGTTCCAACTATCCGTTTAGTATTTCCCTGCAACTCATCACCACCAAACATTCTTGCCATGCCAAAGTCTGAGATTTTGGGATTCATGTGACTATCTAAGAGGATATTACTTGCCTTCAGATCTTTGTGAATAATTCTTAATCTAGAATATTGATGAAGATATAATAGTCCTTAAGTTATTCCTTCGATGATTCTAGCACGTACTTGCCAATCTAACAGGTGCTTTTTGGTTGGATCTGTTGCAATACCAAAATGAATACTAATCAGCATAAACAATAAAGTTAAAAAGAATGCTGATGATAAAATTTAACATAGCATTGCAAAGTAGTAAAAATATTAAATCCTGTGAATGATAAATCACATACTAAAAAGGAAAATATCCAAGCTTTTGTTAGGCATGTACTCAAGGATTAAAATCTTTTCACCTTGTTCTATACAGCAACCGAAGATTCTGACAAGGTTTCTGTGTTGTAGTTTTGCTATAAGGATCATCTCATTTTTAAATTCTGAGTCCTTGTCCGGACTGACTCGAGAGCCTTTTAACTGCAACTTCTTGTCCATTAAGTAATCGACCCTGCATTCTTAACATTGTTAATGTTTTATACCAGGAGTACTACATTAAGACAGTTGAGATATCTAGAATTCTACCTTGTAAATAGGGCCAAAGCCACCTTCTCCAAGCTTATATTGCATAGAAAAGTTTTCTGTAGCGGCAGATACGCTGGCCAAGCTGAATAATGGCAACGAAGAATCCTTGCTTTTATCATTTCCTTCTCCATCTGCTTCACAGAGTTCATTTGTTCTTGCTGTAATGCTCATATTTATGTCAAATGCTAACGGATCCTGGTTTGTTTCCATACTCTCTGTTTCTGTAAGACACCAAGTTTTTAAGTTGTAAGTATACATGTTCTATCACATGCCTTATCAATACAAACAAGTCAGTGAGTTATATGAATACAAAAAAAAAAACCTTTCTCTTTGTGTTTTCTCCTCCTCCGACGAAATATGTAAACATAAAAAAGAACTACCAGGGGAAGAACAAGCATTACAATTATCCAGAGTAGCTTCTTGTTTCCTACATCCAGAAACATACATGTCATCAAACAAATTCAATGGAAAGTAAATAAATTCCTAGGTATTACTTAAATCTCCCCTAATTTTAGTTTTTTTCATCTGGTTTCCAAACATTTAATTCCTAAAACATGTTGGGTCACAGTTCTTTTAGGATGAAGCCTTACAACGACAAACAAGTGAGAAGTTTTGGTACATCAACTTCCAGAATGCAAGAATTGTACCTTGTTCTGAAGCGGATACTCGTATGTAGACAGTCTGTCTGGTGAAGTTGCTAATTGGCTTTCTGAGATCAATCAGGTCCCCAAACCACATTAAACACCCATTGCCTCCCCCTGTTAGTTTGGAGTTGGCATAAGCTCTACATGTACAGTTCTTCAAGCACTCAGCCTGACATTGGTTCAAATTCATACTCTCATTTAGGGAAACCTCTAGCAAGTTGGGCGCTTTAAAGTCTTCAAGCTTAGTAAACTGGTCTCCACTTTTGCAATCTGAAGAATGACTTCTTTTACAATTTACAGAGCCTGTCTAGTTGTCTTGTGATTGGAATTGAAATCCCTTCAAACACTCACACATAAGTGTCTGGTTTAGGCTGCAAATGCTATTAGCACCACAATACCCATATTTAGCACAATATTTATCTGGAACTGAGAACATAAAATCCCACGCAGTTCTCCTCTCGTTCCATATTAGACGCCTGAGATGACCTGAGTGCTCGAGTTTTAAAATCATTATGTTTGGACTGTTGTAGGACTCATACCCCCAATGAAATTTCGTCTTCATTTTGCACCAAAATTTGGTCATAAAGAAAGTTTGAATATGGAGCACCTACAAAGGCAAATCTGTTCCATTGCCCGGTGCAGGTGTATTTTACAGATCCATTGTATGTACATAACTTAGGCAACACTTGAATGTTAAGTCCGTAAGTAAACTTTCCAGGGGATGGATCGTCAGCACTTTTCCATGATGATAAATATCATTCCAGGCCATTCTTTAAGTCCCAGCCCCAACTTCATGTCTTGTAACAGAGTGTCTGTTGGGTAGTCGAAGCTCTGCCACAAGTAGCTTTCAGTAGTATTAGTGCTGGAGTTATCTCTAACAACAAGATTTCCATCATGTATGAGTTGTGCCACTGGACTTTTTACGTCGCGAGATACATTTGAAGACCAGATAGTCTCATTTGTTTGGTCTAGAGGAACAAGATTTCCATTGTTGTTGATGGTTAATGCTCCGTTATGGTCGAAGATATGCCTATCTCTATTTGCAACCCACACAACTGTATCAGGGCTCTGCCGGTACCATAGTCCCAGGTACCTGCTCTTTGATTGTCCTGGGGAGAAGAAGCCTAGCTCAAACCTTTAGGAAGATGAAACTAACTTCCTGTCGTCACGGATTAATGATGCTGGAGTTATTGTATAAGCTGCTAATGAAACCTTCATGCTCAACAAGAAGATCAGAGAACAAATGGTGTTGGAGCATGAAAGAATCTCCATTCATAAAACAAGAAAGAAAAATAAAAATGTTGATGCGAGATTCTGGCTGCCCTTCCTACAACGACCAGGATCTCTGCTCGATCAACTCTACCACGATCAAGATTTCTCCTCGTAACGTTCTTCTCCAGAAGTCCCTACGTACACAGAAGCAGGTTAGAGTACGCCTATTGTTTCCCCGGCATAAACCCTCTGACGCTCAAGTCAGATATGAAGGTTTTTTGCGCTCTTGGGAACACTAGCCACTAATCTTATGGCTTTTCTCTAGTACCCGTTTTTTAGAGCTTTCTTTTCTTGGTTATAATATCAAAAATGCTAACCCTTTTACCTTCGTTGGCTACCTTTTTATAGGCCACCTCTGAACTCGGGCCTTCCCTCCATTCGCGCTCGTTATCTTCCCACCTCTCGAAAGTGGATGCCCCATTTCCGTAGTCGTGTGTGGGTGCATGGCCTTCGTGCCTTGTTTCTCGGACTGGAGAGCACGCCTCGCCAACTGTCGTTGACCGGGTCTCCTCGACTCAACCCTTAGCAGGAATATAACAGGAATAGCTTTATGCTTTCGACAGGAGATTGGCCTCGTGGATGACGTGCTCGTGGATGAGCAGGATATTCCTGCTCCTGCTCCCCCGGATACCAGACTCTTACAAGATATACCTGCTCGAGGAACCCTATTACCCGATGTCTGCTCATCACTGCTGGTCTTCGTCGAAGCATATCCCACAAACACCGATCCCCCAGTTTCTGGTGTTGGGTAACATAGTAAGCCGACAGTAGAAACTTGACAGTTCTTGCTTGCACGGGATAGGATAAAGGCTGTCAAGAGTCATGTCGCATTTAATTACGGTCGAGGTGATGTGGCAGAAATCTACCCCTCTATTTGAATTTCAAACCAACGGTTACGAGACCTTCGGGATTTGGTGCTGTTAAATGCTGGCAACCCAAGAGTCCATTCTCCATTAGGAAAACCCAAAGCCTCTCCAAAGGAAAATTCGTCATTTACTCCGTCTTTGTCCCTGTCTCTCCGGCAAAGAAGTTTCGGCATAAAGGCCTCCATCCCTGTCCTTCTCCGACTGAACCACTATTTCAGGTATTACCTCTATCTCTTCGGTCTCGGATAGCTGTAGGTAATTTTTTTTCTCTTTGCTTTGCTTGGGTAGTAGTTGGTGGTGGTGTTCTGGTTATATCTTAGGGAATGTCGAAAGGTAAAGAGAAGGTCATTGAAGTTGATGACGATGAGTTGGACTTCCTGCTTAGTCTACTCACCGATCCTGCTTTTAACATCGGGATCCCCTTAGAACCCATTAGACCTAATGTTGGTACTAGCGCTAGGAGGATGTCCCCCCAAACAACCTCCTCGAGCGGAAATAGCGGTAAGGAGGGGTCTTCTGGCTCGAAAAACATCCTAAGTGAGGATCGATGAGGTGATTCTGGTGAGGTGTCCCCGTTAGGAACATCGCGACCAGAAGGGCGGAGTACAGTAAGAGGTAGAGCCCTATCGCAGGATTACGCTATTGATTTCAAGACGTGCACGACCACGTTTGACGAGCTCACTGACCTCCGGCTTAGGTATAGCATTCCTGGTGAAATACCTCTTAAGATCCCAGGAAAGAAGGATACCCCTAGCCGGCCTCCTAGGGGATATGTTACCTTATTTTTGGAGAGTTTTAAGTATGGGCTAAGGTGTCCCTTGCAACCCTACTTTGCCCGGATTCTTAACGGGCTTAATCTAGCTCCGGGTCAGCTGAACCCCAACGGGTGGAGAGTGTTCTCTGGTCTATTCATATTGTGAGACAGATGTTGTCAAAACGAGCCCACAGTTGATGAGGTGAAGCACCTGTACCAGCTGAAAAGCAGCCCCAAAGATGCTGGCTGGTATTACTTCCAATCGAGTACTAAGACCAGGAAACCCATAACCGACCTCCCTACTAGTGGTGGTGGGAAGTGGAAGAGAAAGTTCTTTTTTGCTGGGGGTCCTTGGGGTCAAGTTGCACAGATTGACGGGAAGGATTATCGCGTCCCACCCCGTTTCGTGGTCCCAGGTTGCCTGCTCGCTTTAGATGTCTTGTATCCATAATTGTTCTCGCTTTACTGGTTTGTCTCTAACCAAATGTCTGTTTGTATTGCAGGTTCTTGGGGTGTTCACTTCCCACTCCAACCTGACCAGCTCAAACGGGTCGAAACTGTACTGATCAATTTCTGCTCGAGCCGAGAGCTGATAACTACTTACAACCTGCTCGAGTCTTGTTTGGTGCCCCCCAGCCATAAGATGGAGGATGCTGTGATTGGGGCTCTTACTCGGAAACGTCCTCGACCTCAAACTGCGAAGAGGCACCAGAGCAAGGATGCTCCCACTGCGAAGCGGGTGAACATCGTGCAGCAGGTTCCTCCCTTGAAGACTCTACCTCCTCCTCCTACCAAAGTCGGAGAATCTAGTGGAGCAGCCACTGATCCTGCTTCCTCTTCTCCTCTTGTCGGGCCTAGATCTCGTTTATCTGACAACCGAGCAGAACACTTGGTCCCTTATCTCAACGAGCTATCTAAACTCGTGAGCAAGAAGGACCTGAAGGACTTTGATGGCTGCACCTTGGGTGAGCTGGTGGGGGCCATGTAGTATAGCGCTTTCCATCTCAGCTGCATGGCCACTTACTATAAGGCCAAGGTTGGCCGTTATGACTGGAAGATGAAAGAGGACATTCAGTCGGCGATGACCAGAGCTGACAATGCTGAGAAGAAAGTAGGAGACCTGAATCTCGAGAATCTGAAGCTGATAGAGCAAGAATCTCTTGCTTAAGCAAAGGCCATTACTCTCGAGGAAGAGCTGACTAAGGTCAAGGAGGATCTGGAAAGGCAGAAGATTATGTACGAGGCTCAGCTCGAATCTCTTCGCGATTCCCACCGGGTTCAGGTCGAGAACTTGGAGAAGGAGGCTGACAACCAGTACGACCAGGTACTTCGGCATTCCTATCGTTGCATCATGGCCGTGCTCGGGAAGCAGCATCCTGATCTGAAGATGGATGACCTTGCAGCTGGTGTTGCTCAACATATGGACGAGGAGGCCGCCAAAGAGGATGCCGAAGAGGTGGTGCCAATTGTGATTGAAGAGGAAAACTCTCCTCCTCGTGTAATCACTGCTGATGCTGGTGAGGCGAGTACCCCCCCCCCCCGACGCAACTGGTGATACCCCCCCTGCGCCTGAGGTGGACTAGCCATACGAGGCAGCCCTGCTTACTGATCCGTCCTCCTCCTAAACTTGTCTTATGTTGTAATTGCTTTTTGAATATTCTTTGTAGCAGCTTTGCAAACTATTAAAAGCTTAATAAAATTGTTCTTATTTGCCTTCTCGTATTGGAGTTTTGGTTTATTTGTTTATTTGGCTTCTGGTCTCATCACTGACCAGGCCTTGAGATTTGATGAGCCTTCGCATGCTTTAGTAAATTTTTCAATGCATGGGATTCTGCTCGCCTTCGCGTGGTCGAGCAGATCCTGGCACGCTTGGCTTCTGATCTCGTCATAAACAGGCTTTGAGACTTGGTGAGCCTTTGCATGCCTTAGTAGATTCTTCAATGCATGGGATTCTGCTCGCCTTCGCGTGGTCGAGCAGATCCTAGCACGGTTGGCTTCTGGTCTCGCCATAAACAGGCTTTGAGACTTGGTGAGCCTTTGCATGCCTTAGTAGATTTTTCAATGCATGGGATTCTATTCGCCTTCGCGTGGTCGAACAGATCCTGGCATGTTTGGCTTCTGGTCTCGCCATAAACAAGCTTTGAGACTTGGTGAGCCTTTGCATGCCTTAGTAGATTCTTCAATGCATGGGATTCTGCTCGCCTTCGCGTGGTCGAGCAGATCCTGGCACGCTTGGCTTCTGGTCTCGCCATAAACAAGCTTTGAGACTTGATGAGCCTTTGCATGCCTTAGTAGATTCTTCAATGCATGGGATTATGCTCGCCTTCGCGTGGTCGAGCAGATCCTGGCACGCTTGGCTTCTGGTCTCGCTACAAACAGGCTTTGAGACTTGGTGAGCCTTAGCATGCCTTAGTAGATTTTTCACAATTTCAAGTGAATAAAATTCCTCGACGTTTCATTAATTGCAGGATTCAACTTACATGAACTTGTTTTGACATAAAATAAATAACAACAAACACGAACAAAAATAACTTGAAAACATGGGCAATTCTTACTGGAAATATTTTCTGAGGTGTGCTGCGTTCCATGGACGTTTCACCTTGTGACCATCCGAGCGAACCAGCTTGTAAGCTCCGGGTCCAACTAGCTGCTTGACCCTATATGGCCCCTCCCAATTTGGTCCAAGTACTCCATGAGCTGAGTCTTTTGTGTTCTGATTCACTCTCCTTAACACCCAATCTCCGACCTTGAACTGCCGTACATTCACCTTCTGATTATAATACCGAGCAACCCTCTGTTGGTAAATAGCTGATCGCTCGGCTGCTTGCTCCCTCTTTTCCATTAGCAGATCTAGATTCAAACACATCTGCTCGTCGTTCTCTTGCTCATTGAAATGATCTGTCCGGTGCGTGGTCGTTCCTATCTTGGCTGGTACGAACGCTTCAAGTCCGAAAGCCAAAGCGAACGGTGTCTCCTCAGTTGCTGTTTTGTGGGTTGTCCTGTATGCCCATAGAACACTTGACAGCTCATCAACCCATGCACCATTTTTTGCTCCAAGCCTGGTTTTCAAAAGCCTCTTGATGGTCTTGTTGGCTGCTTCTACTTGTCCATTAGATTGAGGGTGAGCAGGCGAGCAATACTTCAGCTCTATCCCGAGGTTCTGGCAGAAATCCCTGAAGCTGTGATTATCGAACTGCCTGCCATTATCCGTTACTAAAGCATAAGGGATCCCGTATCGACAGACCAGGTTTCTCCACACAAAGTCTGTTGTTTTCTTCTCTGTGATCCTGCTAAAGGCTTCTACCTCTATCCACTTCGTGAAGTAGTCTATCGCAACTATTGCATGTGTTGCTGCTCCTCGTCCCTTTGGCAGCGGACCGATCAGATCAATTCCCCATTGAGCAAATGGCCAGGGGGAGACCATAGAGGTAAGCTTCTCTGGTAGTTGGTTGGAGAAACTCGCAAAACTCTGGCAGCTTACACAACTCCTGGTCTTCTCCTGCGCATCCTGGTGCATTGTCGGCCAGAAATATCCCTGCCTGAGAACCTTGTGGGCCAAAGACCTCCCACCAGAATGATTTCCGCAAATTTCTTCATGTACTTCTCTCAATACGTAGTCCGCGTCGTCCTCATCCAAACACCAAAGGAAAGGTAGCGTATATCCTCGCCGATATAGTACCCCATCAATCATCGTGTATCTCGAGGCCTGGGCTCTAATCTTCCGAGCTCACAGCTTCTCTGGTGGTAATACCCCGTCTCTAAGGTACGAGATTATCGGGTCCATTCACGATCACTTTTGTTCTATCTGCAGCACCCCCAAATTCTGCTCGATGCTCGGGCTAGACTTCACCTCCAGAAGGATCAACTTTGGCATTTTTGGGTCTGCTGCCGCTACCATCCTTGCCAAAATATCTGCTCGACTATTCTACTCCCTGGGGATTTGTATCACCTCAACTACTTCAAATTTCCCCATCATATACCTGACTATTTTCAGGTACTGTTCCATCTTCTCCTCTCTCGGTTGAAATCTTTCACTGACATGATTTGCGACCAGCTGGGAATCAGTTCTGATCTTCACTCTATCCGCTTTCACTGCCTTAGCCAATTCTAAACCTGCTATCAAGGCTTCGTACTCTGCTTGGTTATTTGTGGCTGCAAATTCTAACTTTACAGCATAAGAGATCTCCTCCCCTTCTAGACCTTCCAGAACAATTCCTGCTCCTGATCCCTGCTCCCCGGATGACCCATCTACAGACATCTGCCATACTCGGGCTTCGTTGTTGTCTGTAGCTACATCTCACTGGTCGAAACATATTTCGGGCTCTGTAAATTCTGCTACGAAATCGGCCATCGCCTGAGCCTTTATCGCTGTTCGGGGTTTGTAGTCTATGTTGAATTCGTTCAGCTCTATAGCCCACTTGACGAGCCGACCAGAAGCATCTGGCTTGTGCAGAGTTTAACGCAATGGCTGGTTTGTTATTACCGAGACTGGGAATGCTTGAAAGTATGGCCTCAGCTTCCGAGCAGCAACCACAAAGGCAAGTGCCCATTTCTCCAACGGTGGGTATCTAGTCTCAGCGTCGAGCAGGGCCTTGCTGGTGTAGTATATCAAATACTGAACCCCCTCTTTCTCTCTCACCAGAACAGAACTTGCGGACCGATCTGATACCGCTAAATACAAAAATAACTTGTCCCCATCCCTCGGTGTGGACAGCAGAGGTGCTTGCTACAAGTATTGCTTCAAGTTCTGGAAGGCTTCTTCGCATTCTGGGGTCCATTATGTTTTCTTTCCCCTCCTTATCACTTGAAAGAATGGCTGACACTTATCAGTAGCCTTGGATATGAATCGGCTCAATGTCGCCAACCTCCCCGAGGCTCTGCATCTCCTTCAGGCTACGAGGAGACCTCATATGCACGATCGCCTGGATCTTCTCGGGATTTGCTTCGATCCCCCTATGGCTCACCATGAATCCAAGGAATTTCCCTGACTCGACCCCAAAAGCACACTTTTTCGGGTTGAGCTTCATCTTATACTTCCTCAAAAGCTCGAATGTCTCCTCGAGGCGTCCGACATGTTCCTTCGAGATTTTCGACTTGGTTATCATGTCGTCCACGTACACCTCTATGGTTCTCCCAATCAATGGCTTAAAGACTTTATTCACCAGCCTTTGGAATGTGGCCCCAGCATTTTTAAGACCACATGGCATTACCCTGTAACAGAATAAACCCTGATTAGTAATAAAAGTTGTGCTCTCCTCATCCTGCTCATACATGGGAATTTGGTTGTATCCCGAAAACGCGTCCATGAAGTTAAGCAGGCCGTGTCCAGCCGTTGAATCTACTAGCTGGTCGATCTTTGGTAAAAGAAAGCTGTCTTTCGGGCACACCTTTTTGAGATCTGTGAAATCTACACACATCATCCACTTGCCATTTGTCTTCTTTACCAACACCACATTCGATATCAACTCAGGATAATTGACTTCCCGAATGAACCCTGCTCTCAAGAGCTTCTCCACCTCGCCATTTATAGCCTCATACCTCTCCTGGTTGAAGCACCTCAGTTTCTGCCTTACTGCCCGAGCACCTTTCTTTATTGCCAGCTTATGACATGCTACCTCGGGATCAATCCCTGGAATGTCTTCATGTGTCCAAGCAAACACATCTGCATGAGCCTGTAAGCATTTCACCAACTCCTGCTTCTGCTCTTCTTTAAGTCTCGACCCGATTCTGATCGTTTTTCCCGGATTCTCTGGTCCCAGGCTTACTGTCTCCAGCTCCTCTACAGGTTCTTGTCTGCCATTCCTGTTTTCCACTCGGGTATCAAGGGATGTTATCTGCATTGCTTCCCTTGCTGCCGAGGAGTAGCAGCTTCGTGCGATTCTCTAGTCTCCTCGTACCACTCCAACTACCTCATTCACCCAGTACTTGAGAGCCAGATAATGGTTGGACAGTACCGCTTTGCTCATCCTCAGAAATGGTCGACCTAGGATCATCTGGTAAGGACCTTCTTCATCCACCACCACAAAGTCCAATATCATAGTCCTTTCTGTCGGGGAGCTCCCAATCGTGATAGGCAGCTCGACCATGCGCAGAGGAACCAGCTTTCCTCCTCCAAACCCCTTCAAGGAGGTATTGGTGTACTCCAACTTTCGGTCTGTTATTCCCATCTCTTCCAGAGTTGACTTAAGTAACACATCAATTGAGCTCCCTGTATCAACTAGTATCCAGTCAAACTTCTTACTTGTAACAGTAGCCTTAATGACTAAAGCATCCTCGTGGGGGTATAGAATCTCTTCTTCATCTTCATCCGTCCACATGATTGGCACTTGCCTGACTCTTACTCGTTTGGCTGCTGGGGTGTTGAAGAATACATCTTTACTAGTCATGGCGTATCTAGCATAATTCTTCCTCGATCTGTTGGAATCTCAGGCCAATGTTGGGCCCTCAGCTATCACCCTTACTGCAAGCTGCTTACGCCTCAAGTTTCTATCACTCTACTCTCCTTCACATGTCGAGGCCACCATTGGGAAAGTCCCATCCATAAACTCGTCCAGGTACCGATTTCTCACCAAATCTTCAACCTGGGTCTTGAGATCTCTGCATTCTGCAGTGGTATGGCCATGAGTGCCATGGAACTTACAATAGTATCCCTTGTCCCTCTTGCTGGGTAGCTTTGTTATTGGGGCAAGGAGGTACAGCAATCCTCGGTCCTTTATGGCCTCGTCCACCTCGTCCAGGGACATCTTCAAGGAATTATACCGCCCATAGTCCTGGTTTTGGTCGATCATGTGCACTGCCCTTTCTCTATTTGCTCTGTTCTGAGTTGGAGGCGGTGGCAGCGCTTCTGGTCTGCTCCCTCTACTACCGTGGGAGTGTTAATGAAGATCACCATATGTCGAGTCATGCCTTCTCTAAGGCTCCCTAGCTGGGGAAAGAGGAGGTTGTGCCCTGCTGTCCTGATACTGTGGTGGCCTCTGATGAGGCTGGTAAGCGGTTACTCGACCTCCTGCACCACTACCTGAGGCCTGGTGGTCCCTCCTCCTGATTGGCCTATTCCCTGGTAATGCTTTCTTCTCTTTCTTTCCCAACCCTTCTAGCTGGTCTGTCTTAATCTGTGCTGCATTTTCCTCTTCAATCTCAATGTCCCTCTTAGCCTGCTCGTATGCGGCTGCATACGTCTGAATAACTGGGCTTCTCAAGTTGTACCACAGCCTTCCTATCTTCACCCCTTCTTTCAATCCCCTTAATGCCTGAGGATGGTTGAAGGCTCCTAAATCGAGGACAGCACGATGAAACCTCTTGATGAATTCCCGAAGGGTTTCTTGTTCCCCCTGCTTCATGCTTTTCAACTCCATCATGTCATCTTCTGGTGCCATTGCCCAACGAAACTGCTCTGCAAATTCCTGGCACATCTGCTCGAAGGTTTTAATGCTCCCCCGAGGAAGTTTCCTGTACCACTCACGTGCACGTCTCTCAAGGGATAGTAGGAACACCCTGCATTTTTGGGATTGAGATAATCCTTGTACCCCGGTTATGTCGTTAAAGCGCTCTATGTGCACCAGCGGATCAGTTCGTCCCGAATATCTAAGGTCTGGGAGGCGGAAATCTCTTGGAATAACTGCCCTCATGATCTCTGCTGTGAGCGGTGATTCTCCGTCCAGCATTATCCTCTAGCTAAGAGCTCTGCTCCTTCCTTGCATGTCATCAATTATCTGCGCTAGTCTGCGCACTTCCTCCTCCAGGTGCACTACACGACCAGGGTCACGTGCTGCAACTTGATCCCGCTCTTGCTCTACATCATGCAAGTGTTGCCTCAACTCTGTTTCCTCTGCATTCGCCACCCCGTCGTCCTCGTCAAAAATCTGTCTTGCCGGGGATTGCTCTTCCTCTCTATGAATTTCTCCCCGCAGAGATAAGTTATCTCTCTCACCACCAAATCTCCCGGTGGTTTGACTTCTCCTCGTACTATCGTGACCTGGTGCCACTCCACCACCTCTCACCCTTTCCTCCTAGGTTCCCCTTCGTTCACTCCGCAGCTCATGTAGGATGGTTGTTAGGGTTTCTATCTGCTTTTCCATCCGGTCAAACATGGCTTTTTCCCGTGCTTCACTGGCTATCTCCCTCAGCGTCACAGAATCGTTAAGCCTCATATCACCCCCTTGTGCACTACTTCCTCATGCCTCCATTGCTTTTCTGCTTGCTTCACTCCTCTTCTTGCTATCAACAGAAGCTTTTTGATCAGCTCCCCACAGACGGCGCCAAAATGTTGATGCGAGATTCTGGCTGCCTTTCCTACAACGACCAGGATCTCTGCTCGATCAACTCTACTACGATCAAGATTTCTCCTTGTAACGTTCTTCTCCAGAAGTCCCTGCGTACACAGAAGCAGGTCAGAGTACGCCGATTGTTTCCCCGGCGTAAACCCTCCGACGCTCAAGTCAGATATGAAGGTTTTTTGCGCTCTTGGGAACACTAGCCACTAATCTTATGGCTTTTCTCTAGTACTCGTTCTTTAGAGCTTTCTTTTCTTAGTTATAATATCAAAAATGCTAACCCTTTTACCTTCGTTGGCTACCTTTTAATAGGCCACCTTTGAACTCGGGCCTTTCCTCCATTCGCGCTCGTTATCCTCCCACCTCTCGAAAGTGGATGCCCCATTTCCGTAGTCGTGTGTGGTTGCGTGGCCTTCGTGCCTTGATTCTCGGACTGGAGAGCACGCCTCGCCAANAGACTGGAGAGCACGCCTCGTCAACTGTCGTTGACCGGGTCTCCTCGACTCAACCCTTAGCAGGAATATAGCAGGAATAGCTTTATGCTTTCGACAGGAGATTGGCCTCGTGGATGACGTGCTCGTGGATGAGCAGGATATTCCTGCTCCTGCTCCCCCGGATACCAGACTCTTACAAGATATACCTGCTCGAGGAACCCTATTACCCGATGTCTGCTCATCACTGCTGGTCTTCGTCGAAGCATATCCCACAAACAAAAAAGTGTTTAAACTTTTGTAGATCGGATTCATTCAATTTATTATGATGACAAAATTCTTGCCAAGCGTGAAGTCTATTTTTGGAGCTCAATCCTCATGATGTTAAATTTTGAAGTCTTGTAGAGTGTTCAACACGATTAGTAGGAGCGGAAAAAACTCATTTGTTTTATGTTACAGATTCTGTTTGTAACATAGCAAATAGAAAGCCTACACGCGTGTCGAACGAGAGAGAAAAAACTGCTGATGCAAGGTCTTGGAAGCTTACCTTGCCAAAGCTGTTACTTGCAGAAGCTGCAACTTAGCCTCGTCCATATATGTGAGAAGAAAATTGAGCTCTGTCAGATTTCTACTCCTTGTCAACAAACTATTCAGTTGTCTTGACCGTGTGGCGTGGAATTTTATTAGTTAGTTTGAATTTTTTATGTATTCGAGGTTTCGATCATTCAGATGTGCCATTATACATTGAATTTTCCCAAAAATGGAAACATTTAGGCCTCTCCCTAATTCATAATCTTTCAAACAATTAAGATTTTAGATGTGCTATTATTTGAACATATCAAATGATTCACAAAACTCGTTTATTAAATAAAAGCACTACGAATTTTTAAAAAATTAAAACTTTACCTTATGAACCTCTTTAATACGTAAAATAACATTATTAAACTAAATTAGTGTAATTTATTTTACCTTTTTTCTTTCACAACTTAATTTCTTAACCCTTCCTTTATCTCTTCCTTTTCCAATCCTCTCTAGCCTTTTATTTGTCAATCGCCATGAAATTATACCTAATACTTCAATTTTAATTTATTTATTTATTATTTGTTTTCACAGTAGTTTTGTTTCCCTTAAATTTTAAACATACTAACACAAATGATTTCAAAGATTATATTAAAAAATTAAAGGTTAGCAACGCCAAAAAAAAAAAAATTCAAAAACTAGGCTTGCCATTCTCGCACATGCTAGAGACAATTCATTATTAAGAAGAAATTATCAGTTGAATTGAAGAGGAGTTTTTATGAACAGTAAACTTTTGGCAAGATAATATAAATATTAAACAAATATCTTAAGATCTCACTAAAAATTAATAAAAGAACTTTTGACAAAATGTAAGGACCACTAGTACTCTATGGCCGGCCCCTGACCGCTACTACTATAATGACTTCAACATTACTTGCTACCAAGGTCTCCGTGTCATAAGTCCTTTCACTGTCTCCCGTCAATTATCTGCCTCCTTTAATCTCTTCTCTTCTAAGCAAACTTAAGTAAATCATCACTAAATTCTCAAATTGATCAAAAGGCTTATCTAACAATTCTTCTATCATACAAACTTCTTCCTTATTCGTATTTTTTAAAAAATAATATGAAAGTTTATAATTATTTTTTGGAGGATGGTGGATTTACAAAAATTGTGGGGCAGAATTATCACCACCCATAAATAATTGTAACAAATTTCATTTAACTCTTATTTACATAGTTTTTATAATTGTTATTATATTTGTTATTTATATCCAAATTTTTATAATTTAAATGTTAAATGTATTCACTAAAATTTAGAGAAAATAAAAAATAAATTAAAAATAAAAATTAGAAAACGAAAAATGGGGAAGGGATGAGAATTTCGTTGAATCGTCGTCTCTTCTCCAAACAAGATATTGAGTACTAAATTATTCTCGTCTTGTTTCCATACATTCTCAAATTGGAAAGGAAAACAAAAAATCTCACTTCACCTGTCTCCATAAAAATTTCTACCATCCCTAAATGCTACTAGCCTTAGAAAATTGATAAGAAAAGTTAAAAAGCCCAAATGAATTGGCATGGAACATTATAACATGTTTGGTTTAAAGAAATGAAGTCCATATCAAACTAAATAATAAAATTGGGATAAATCTTTTTCTCCTCTTATTTTCTATCCTCACCTCTCATTTTTTCTTATCAAACATGGACTTCGTGAGCTACAAAGTCTCTGCTTTTTTGACCTTAAGATCAGATTGGGCCAGGCTGGGCCGATTAAATTGAAGAGTGGGAGATGGATTTTCGTACCCATATGGCATAGGCTCCTTGCCAGCCATGATTTATGAACACTTTAATTCTAGAAGATTAATTTTGTCGCATTATTAACTGTTGAAAGTGATGGCTATCTAATCTGCCTTTTGACGATTAATTAATCCTTTTCCAAATACAGAGAATCGAAAATTGCTGACCAATGACTTCCAGCAACGACTTTCTAGAAGATTAATGTTGCTGCATGACTAATTATTGACGGTGACGGGGCATATAATTTTTTCATTGTCGTTATTTAATCATTTCCAAAGGCTGATAAAAATGAACTCCGTTTCTTGCTCGCAACAAGAAAAATGGTGACCATATAATTTTCTTCCCCGGAGGACTAGTGCTCAGGATGAATTTTAAAGCCGTCACGAGCATCTTTTGATGACATTATAATCTAAATGATTCTAGAGGGATTTAGATGAATAAAGAGAAAATATAAACCAAAAAAAATTATTGGATAAGATAATTAATTAATTCGTTTGAGATTCAACCTTGACTAACATAAAATAAATAAGTAAACAAAATAAACTCGAAAACTAATTCTACACTTATAATCACATCCTGCTTCATTTTATAATTTGAGGGCCATCGCAACTTAGTTCCGCACAAGGGAGGTCGTGGGGTTATTTTATAAAAAAAATATTATGGCATCATTGCTGCAATCCTTAAAAGGAAGCAACGAATGCTGATGATAATAATAATAATAATTTTAAAAAATTTTAATTTATGGTTAATAATTTTTTAGAAAGTAATAATATAAACACAAACTCTTGTATAAATTAATGCGGTATGATAAAATTGATTGAATTAACTATCATCTGACCCATATGATTTATTTTTATTATTTTATATTTTATTGGCATGGAACATTATAACATGTTTGGTTTAAAGAAATGAAGTCCATATCAAACTAAATAATAAAATTGGGATAAATCTTTTTCTCCTCTTATTTTCTATCCTCACCTCTCATTTTTTCTTATCAAACATGGACTTCGTGAGCTACAAAGTCTCTGCTTTTTTGACCTTAAGATCAGATTGGGCCAGGCTGGGCCGATTAAATTGAAGAGTGGGAGATGGATTTTCGTACCCATATGGCATAGGCTCCTTGCCAGCCATGATTTATGAACACTTTAATTCTAGAAGATTAATTTTGTCGCATTATTAACTGTTGAAAGTGATGGCTATCTAATCTGCCTTTTGACGATTAATTAATCCTTTTCCAAATACAGAGAATCGAAAATTGCTGACCAATGACTTCCAGCAACGACTTTCTAGAAGATTAATGTTGCTGCATGACTAATTATTGACGGTGACGGGGCATATAATTTTTTCATTGTCGTTATTTAATCATTTCCAAAGGCTGATAAAAATGAACTCCGTTTCTTGCTCGCAACAAGAAAAATGGTGACCATATAATTTTCTTCCCCGGAGGACTAGTGCTCAGGATGAATTTTAAAGCCGTCACGAGCATCTTTTGATGACATTATAATCTAAATGATTCTAGAGGGATTTAGATGAATAAAGAGAAAATATAAACCAAAAAAAATTATTGGATAAGATAATTAATTAATTCGTTTGAGATTCAACCTTGACTAACATAAAATAAATAAGTAAACAAAATAAACTCGAAAACTAATTCTACACTTATAATCACATCCTGCTTCATTTTATAATTTGAGGGCCATCGCAACTTAGTTCCGCACAAGGGAGGTCGTGGGGTTATTTTATAAAAAAAATATTATGGCATCATTGCTGCAATCCTTAAAAGGAAGCAACGAATGCTGATGATAATAATAATAATAATTTTAAAAAATTTTAATTTATGGTTAATAATTTTTTAGAAAGTAATAATATAAACACAAACTCTTGTATAAATTAATGCGGTATGATAAAATTGATTGAATTAACTATCATCTGACCCATATGATTTATTTTTATTATTTTATATTTTCATTCAACCAATGAATTAATACCATGTCAGTTTGTACAAAATAAATTTATAGAAGAGTTTGTGACTGTATCATCACTCTTTTTTGGGATTGGATTAGCTCTAAATAAGAGCAATCCAACAACAACCGTTGATTTCATTTTAGCAAAATAATGGTTTCGATTAAAATTAATGTAAGGGATATTATTATTTTAACACCTAATTTTTTTGACATATCACTTTATCATTAAAATTTTTTAACAATTATTTTTTACTTAATATTTCAATTTTTATCAATTACTATCATCAGCATTGCACTTTATTAAAGTGCAAGAAAATTATTATGCCATATAATGTAATAACATAATGCATAATAGTTTTTCACTTTTTCTGCACTTTAATAAGGTACTAGCATGTGTGTGTGTGTATAAGGCGTAAAATCCAAAATATTTCTCTAGGAGCTGATATAGCATAATGAATGATCGTTGATTGTATTGAGTAATAGACAATTCGGCTTCAAATGCCAAAAAAGTACCTGGGAAATCTAGCTACAAAGTTAATGATATAATTTTAACATTATGTGCCATTTCCATTAACCAATGCACCAATATAGAATAATCACCATAAAAAATATTCAGCTACAAATATACAAATTATATTGCATTACACAGCTTTGGAGGATTGACATCTATCGAGGACTTACTAGTGAAACTGTTACATCATTCATAGAACAAATTTCAGATGTCCCACTAGTGGAATAAGATGAATTCTTCACGTTTTTACCTTTCACAAAAGTAAGTTTCTTGGGAAAAGGTAAATTAAGATGCTCATTACTAATCATCGAGACAACATCCGACATAGTTGGTCTGTCTGCTGCATTCTCTTGAACACAGAGAAGAGCAACATTAACGTATCGCATCAACATTGGCAATGGTATTTCGTCTTGTAATATTACTGGATCCATTAGTTCATGAACTCTCTCATGTTTCCATAGATCCCAAGCCTAAAAAAAGAAAAAAAATTAGGATCATATTAGTTTAATCGACGGAAACAATTCTTTACTTTTGCAATTCATTCTTTAAAGATCATACAAAACTAAAAAAGTTTGTCACTTACATGACCAAGAAGATTAAAGGAATCAGTATTGTAGACGCCAGTGTTTTTCCTGCTACTCAATGTTTCTAACATCAATATTCCAAAGCTAAACACATCCGATTTGATAGAGAAGAGACCATCCAAGGCATATTCAGGTGACATATAACTACTGAAATTTCATTGTTTCAACAAATATTAAATAATATAAGAAAATGGGACATTCAAATAACATTTTTCAAGAAAGGAAGTTTACTTACTAAGTTCCAACAATCCGTTTAGTGTTTCCTTGCAATTCATCACCACCAAACATTCTTGCCAAGCCAAAGTCGGAGATTTTGGGGTTCATGTCCTTATCTAAGAGAACATTACTTGCCTTCAGATCTCTATGAATAATTCTCAGTCTAGAATATTGATGAAGATATAATAGCCCTTGAGCAATTCCTTGAATGATTCTAATACGTGCTTGCCAATCCAACAGGCGCTTCTTGATTGGATCTGTTGTAATACCAAAATGGTACAAGTTAATGGAAAAAATTGCTGATGATAAAATCTGACATAGCATTGCAAAGTAGTGAAAATGTTAATCCTTTTGAATGATAAGTCACATACCAAAAAGGTAAACATCCAAGCTTTTGTTAGGCATGTACTCAAGGATTAAAATCTTTTCGCCTTGTTCTACACAGCAACCCAAAATTCTAACAAGGTTTCTGTGTTGGAGTTCTGCTATAAGCATCATCTCATTTTTAAATTCTTTGAGTCCTTGCCCGGACTGACTTGAGAGCCTTTTAACTGCAACTTCTTGTCCATTAAGTAATCGACCCTGCATTCTAAATATTGTTAATGTTTCACACCAGCAGTACTTCACTAAGGACATTTGAGGTATTAACAATTCTACCTTATAAACAGGGCCAAAGCCACCTTCTCCAAGCTTACATTGCATAGAAAAGTTTTCTGTAGCAGCAGCCACGCTGGCCAAGCTGAATAATGGCAACCAAGAATCCTTGCCCTTATCTTTTCCGTCTCCATTTACTTCACCGAATTCATTTGTTCTTGTTGTAATGCCCATATTTATGTCAAATGCCAACAGATCCTTGTTTGTTTCCGTATTCTCTGTTTCTGTAAGACCACAACTTTTAAAACTGTGAGTATACATGTTGTTACAACATATACATGTTCTTACAACATACCAGTCAGTGATATGAAAAAAATTACCTTTCTCTTTCCATTTTCTCCTCCGTCGACAAAATATGTAAAAGGAAGGAAGAAGTACCAGTGGAAGAACAAGTACTACAAGTATCCAGAGTAGCTTCTTGTTTCCTACATCCAGACACACGTGTTGTCAATGAAATTCAATCGAAAGTAAATAAAATCCTAGGTAGCTCAGCCAAATAACTTAAATTACTTAAATCACCCCTAGTTTTAGTTTCGTTCATCTGTTTCTCTAACATTTAATTCCACAAACATGTTGGCTTAAATACAGTTTGATTCAACATGAAAAACTTTTGCAACATCAATTTCAACAATGCAAAAATTGTACCTGATTCTGAAGCGGGTACTCGTAGGTAGACAGATTGTCCGGTGAAGTTTCTAATTGGCCTTCTGGAATCAAGCAGGTCTCCATACCACATTAAACAGCCACTGCCTTCTGTTACATTGGAATTAGCATAAGCTTTACAAGTACAGTTCTTCAGGCACTCAGCCGCACATTGCTCCAGATTCATACTCTGGTTTAGAGAAACGTTAATGAAGTCGGGCGCTTTAACATTATCAAGCTTTATAAACTGGGTTCCCCTTGTGCATTCTGAAGAATGACTTCTCTCACATTTTATAGGCACTGTCTGGTTGACTTGTGATTTAAGTTTGAATCCCTCCAAGCACTCACACATAGGTGTCTGGTCGAGGCTGCAAATGGTATTAGCACCACAATACCCATATTTACCACAGTATGGATCTGGAATCGAGAACAATTCGTCCCATTTATTGCTGTTCTCGTCCCATATTTGACGCGTGACGAAACCGGAGGGGTTGAGTTTTAGAGTCATTATGCTAGGACGGTTGTAGGCCTCATACCAGTAAACAAATTCATCTTTATTTTCCGTCATAAATTGTTTATAAATAAAGTTTGTATATGAAAGAGCAGATACAAAACCAGTTCCATCCCATTGTCCGGAACAGGTAAATTTTACTGATCCATTGAAAGTACACATTTTAGGCAGCACATGAATGTCAAGCCCGTAAGTGTACCTCCCAGGAGATGGATCTTCAGCACTTTGCCATGATGATAAAAGTCGTTCCAGACCATTCTTGAAGTCCCAGCCCAACTTCATGTCTTGTAACAGAGTGTCTGATGGGTGGTCGAAGCTCTGCCACGGGTAGCTTTCAGCAGTATTACCGCTGGAGTTATCCCTTATGACAAGGTTTCCATCATCTCTGAGTTGTGCCACTGGATTTTTCACTTCGCTAGATACGTTTGTAGACCAGATAGTGCCATTTGTTTGGCTGAGAAGAACAAGATTTCCATTGTTGCTTACGGTTAATACTGCGTTACGACCGGAGATAGGCCTATCTCTATTTGCAACCCACACAACTGTATCAGGGACCCGCCGGAACCATATTCCCAGGTACCTACTCTTTGATTTTCCAGGGGAGAAGAAGCCTAGCTCAAACCTTTGAGAAGATGAGGTTAACTTCTCACCATCACGGATGAATGATGCTGTAGTCATTGTATCAGCTGCTAATGAAGCCTTCATGCTGAACAAGAAGATCAAACAACAAAAGATGCCGAAGCATGGAAGAATCGCCATTCATAAAACAGGAAAGAAAAATTTCCAGTAATTGTTTTGAGATCGAATTCATTTAATTTTATGAAAACAAAAGTCTTGCCAGGTGTGAAATAAAATTTATTTCTTGGCTTCCTGTTGTTAACTTTCGAAGTCCTGAAGACTTTTCAAAACGTATAAAGTACACAAATAATTTCTTCGAAAATTTCATTTGCTTTTACTGAGAAATGAAGGTTTAGCGTGTCATCTGTCAGTCAACACTGTGATTTTATTTGTTTGACCCTGTGGTGTGGAACTTTACAAGTTAGTTTCATTTTTTTTTTCTTTTTGGTATTTGAGGGTTTCGATCAATAACCACTGGCTTGTTCCACACAATTTCTTCTCCTAATTTCAATAGGGTGCGTCATACCGAGATAATATAAAGTAATAAAAACTAAAACAGATAAACTGTTATTGTCAAAATTGCAATATTTTAGTACAGAAATAAATCTTCTGCACTTTTTCTAAAGATGACGTAAGTGTGACAACAAGCTAGCTCTAAATGCTTATTAAGGCCTCAGCTCAGCATGACGGTCTACCAGACCATCTTTGCCTCAAAACCATGCCATGTGCCCTCCTTTTAACTTCAATTCTCTACCCTCCTTTATTCTCTTCTCAGCTATGTTCACGAAAGTACATCACCAAACTAAACAAAGAAATTCAATGTCCAAGTCCAACTTATCAAAATTGTATTAAGAGAAATTATAAGTTATATATTTTTAAATGACACATATATTAAATGTGTGTGAATATTTTTTATCAATTATGTATTATTCGTATACCCTAAGTTGACAAAATATTTTTACCGTTCACCAATCCGTTAACTTCCGTTTGCAAGCGCTTACATCATAAAGGCAATATAGTCTTTTAAGATGAACGAAACTTTGATTAACAAAAACGACATGTCATCCCATTTACCTGGTAAAACATGACATGTCATATGATATATATTAATAAAAATGACATGTTATCCCATTTATAAGATAATTGTTAATAATTGTTGAAAAAAAATCACTTTACAACCGAATCTACTCCTCTAAAATTTAACCTAAATTTTTTAAAATCTACACCTCCAAACTCTAACTGAAATTTTTTATGGTATAATATGTATAATTGTAAATAATATGTTGTTAATAGTTTTTTATGGTATAATATGGATATTTTTTTATGGATAATTATTAATATTATATACCATTAATAATTTATTTTTTAATAAAAAATGTATTGTTAATAACAAAATAAAAAAAATTGTGTATTAAAAATTTACGTTATTTTTTGGGTAAATTTATCTTTTTACTTAATTTTGAGTTTCAAGGACGAAATAGTCAATTTATCATAATTCTATTAACTTTCTAACGAAAGTTAACGGATTGGTTAATGACCGAAATGTTTTGTTAACTTAAAGTATACGAGTGATACACTTAAAAAGTGTTCACACGCATTTAATATG
Organism: Citrus medica; assembly: GCA_002013955.2. NCBI lineage: Eukaryota > Viridiplantae > Streptophyta > Magnoliopsida > Sapindales > Rutaceae > Citrus > Citrus medica. The sequence continues at coordinate 386,072 of MKYO02007786.1, forward strand.
GGTGTCATTTAAGGAAATATAGCTGATAATTTCCCTTGTATTAAAACGTAAATTACAAAATAACATCTCTTCTTGAAATAAGATCACTGAAAATCACCAACTTTGAAGGTTCATAGATCTTATGGAAAAAGATATATTACATGCATGAGAATGTTTCCACCACATGATTCGCACAATTATTCGATAAAGACTTATCAATGTTATTCAATGAAATTCTAGAACATGTGTGTTCACTTTTAAAATAATTCGTATGCCATCCAATAAAATCTTACGTGCGCTCATTTATATATCTGAAAATTAATCATTATAATGGTGATTGGTGAGAGCAGGAGTTTCAAAATGTCTGTACTTAAACTACTATAATAATTCCTATCTTCATAATTCTAAACCATTATAATTTTCTCAAAAACATTATTTTTAAAATAAATTTAAAAATATAATTATAAATTATGAAATGAGATAGGCGTAAAAAGTTTGATAAAAAACTATTTAAGTTTTTAATTCAATTTTCATTCAAAACAATAGATGAATTAATTTGTGTTAAGTTATTTAATTATTAAAAGGAATTTTGAGCGGTGTCAAAAGGTTTGCTATTAAATAGATTTTTTTTTTTACCTGAAGCTCAGATTGGTTCGGTCTAGTATGATTAATTTTTTTTAATTGAGAAAAAATTAATTAGTAAGAAAAAAGTAGAGAAAAATTACAGGTTAAGTAACAAAACGACGCTTAGGCAAACGCCAAACATTTTCTAAATCTTCCAAATAGAAACTGGTGGGTAATCCCACCAAGTGAAAGAATTATCACAAGTTTTCCAAAAACTCATCAATAGAATTTCCCTCGCTGTAAATATAAGAAAGCCTAAATTTCATCTTCTTTAGTAAATGAAGACAATTAACCATATATTGTGAAGATATCAAGGAGGATTAAAATCTTGATTAGTGAAGCACAAAAGCGCCATAAACGAGTCACTTTCTAACCATTCTTTGCGCCAACCATTAGAAAAGGCCCCGTTAATAACCAGGATAATAGCATATAACTTTATAAAAAAGGCACTATGATGGCCAAGCCAAGGCAAAGCAACCTTCTAAGATGCCATTAAAGCCTCTGCAAATAGCAGTACAAGACGAATCACCTAAGTTCCCTTTCGTCAACCCATCCGTATCAATTTTAATCCAAGAAATTATTGGTGAACACCAAAATACCGTGAAAATTGTTGGAGCTCTAGATAAAGGCTTGTTTAAATTTTTTTTTTAATTTTTTTTATGACATGAGACTATTGTTTAAATTACAACTCATATTATATGAGAGTATAACTGATATATACAATATATATATATACTGAGACCTGTTGACATCACTGCTGACATGACACTGCTCAAATTTGTAATCCCTCTCAAATATACGAGTGAGTCAACTCTCAATCTAGGAAAAATATTACCTTCACTCAAGTTCTTGAATTCAAAGGAAGGACATTTAAATTAAATTTCTACAATGCGTCTGCAGAGGCTCGAACCACTTTCCTCACATTTGTGAGGGAGTGGCTCTAGCCACTTGAGATAAGCCCAAGTGGTTAAGGCTTTTTCAAATTTAAAATCTCGTAGATGGAGGCATTTCCAATAACATGACCAAGGCATTTCATACTTAAATAAACTAAATTTGGAAAAACACCCACGCTTGAACACGAGGAGCTGAGCCAATTAATTTGAAGATTGTGCTATGGATTTTCCCACCCATGGGACCGCCTCTTTGGCAACCTGAGAGGCGGAATCAACCGGAAAAAGGATCACTTCTTTTTTTTTTTAAATGAAAAATAAGAGGAATTCTAAATAGCCCCTATCAAGTTGTTAGACAGCCCCATCTTTTTAAATTTCAACTACTATTTTAACAAGAGTGGGACTATTAGCACCCCTCTGAAATTCTTTTAAAACCCCTTTTCAATTATATTCCATTTAATGTCAAAATTACACTTTTTCTAGATAAATACTATTTTCATTTATAAATATGGTAATTTCTAATAACTTTCTCACTCTTTTAGTCTTAATAATTGCATTCCTCTTTTCAAACTTTCTTTATTATTTAATTTCGAAAAAAAATCTATAAGAAAAACTTTATAAAATATTGAATATTTTATGGATCCATTACAATTTTATCGTACATATAAACTTTGGGTGAAAATTAGTTTGAGAATCCTTAAAAAATTATTTTTAGTGAGATAAAATTTTATTTATTTTATTTTCTCACAATGTTGTATCCTAATTTTGTTACCACATATATTACAAGAGTATTATTTTGGCGTAAAAATTTGCTTCTTAAATTTAGATTAATTTAATGATTAAAAAACATTTATAGATTACTTCTTAAATTCATAATATTTTAATGATTAAAATAAATTATATATTGTGCAAGCAAAATGAAATTGAAGAGAGAAATAAAATATAAATGAGATTAATTATATTATATTTGTTCTTAAATGTAATTATAATATCACAGGAGTTTTATAAGAACAACGAAAGGGTGTCAATAGCCCAACTCTTTTAACAATTGTAAAAATAACTTAAAAATCAAAGCACGCCGCCCAAAATATTTGTAATTCTCAATTGTTGAGCCGTGGAAACCACATTTGTAATTAGGAATTGTGTTAAGGAAAAAACCAAGCTGCAAGTAGTCGCTTCTCCATTCCTTATTACACTTCTCCATTCTTTTACTCACAGTGAAGAAAGCAAAAAAAGGATTTAATTTATTTAATTATTATGGGGTTAGGTGGGACCGTTAAAGTGAGTTCTTTTGCAGCATCTTTGTATTAGGTAAACATGTCCATTTCATTTATTTCTTCGAATTAAGTTAATGATTTAGTATTTTATTTTTTTTCACATGTCAATTTTAGGGTCATTTTAACTTATCTTAATAGATCTCTATATAACATTGTAATTGCTTGAGTGACTAATTCTAGCCTTTACAATTTCTTAGTAATTTGGTCCATAGTTATTTGTTATACACTGAACACACTTTACACTCAGTTTTTTCTTTTAATTGTAATTAAATTATTTTTATATAAGTAATCACATATATAATTTTGAAACAGATATGGAAAAGTATTATAAAAGAAGACCAGTGATATCGCCATTTTCAAAGAGAAAAAAGTGGTCCAGGAAAACAAAATAAGTTTGGCTTAGAATTGTCAGAACTTCCTTTTGAACTTAGACAACGTCCCCCAATTTCTTCTTACAATCCTAATGTTCGAGATGGAGTTCGTAGAGCATATTACAAATGGGTTCTTACTAACCCAAATTCCACAATTTTTGTAAGTCTAAATTTGGGCAACAACAGCGACGATTCAATCCGGCTTGGTTCAATAAATACAAAAATTGGTTAGAATATAGTATATCACAAAAATGTTGTATATTGTTTATGTTGTTATCTTTTTAGACCAGAAATTAGTGAACAAGCAAGTGGTGAGACGTTTACAAAAAAATGGCTTCTCCAATTGGAAGAAACTAGAAAGATTAGAAGATCATATTAAATGTCCTAATAGTACTCACAACAAAGCCAAGAGTTATTGTGAAGATTTAATGGAATAAAAACAACATGTCCAAACATTTTTCAACAAATATTTTGATCAAGATTGAAAAGATTATGAACTTGCCTATTCGCATCCATTGATGTTGTTCGGCTTCTTTTAGAACAAGGGCTTGCATTCATGGTCATGATGAACCTAATAATTCAAGTAACCAAGGAAATTATCTTTGAATTTTAAGATTTCTTGCTAATCACAATTAAGATATCAAAAAAATTACTTTAAAGAATGCTCCTGGAAATGACATGTTAATTGTGCTTTTAATCCAAAAAGATATTGTAAGGGCTTGCTCTACTGAAACTACCAATGCTATTATTAGAGACATAGGTGATGCACTGTTTTTTTTTTTTGTTTTGATTGATGAATCCAATAATGCATTTATGAAGGAGCAAATGGCTATTGTATTGTGATATGGTAGATAGGAATGGATCTGTTATTGAGCATTTTATAGGTCTTAAGCATGTTACTAGTACCACTATTACCTTGCTCAAGGAAGCTATTGACCAATTATTTTCTAAGCATGGATTAAGTATGCTAGGTTGCGCAAGCAAGGTTATGATTGGGCTACCAACATGTAAAGCGAGTTCAATGGTCTTAAAACACTTATTGTTAATGAGAATGAGTGCAATTATTGTATACATTGTTTTTCTTATCAATTATAGTTAGCTATTGTGTCTGTGGCAAAGAAATACGATCCAATTAATTGGTTCTTCAATAATTGGTTCTTCAATGTAGTTGCTAATGTTGTCAATGTTGTTGGGGCTTCATGTAAATGTTGAGATATTCTTCGAGATAAGCAATTACTTTTAGTTGGTGAAGCACTTGAAAATGATGAAGTACCGAGTGGGCAAGGCCAAAATCATGAGACTACATTGAAACATTTTGGTGATACACGTTGGGGCTCGCATTATGGTACGTTACTTCGCATAATCTCTTTGTTTCCATACATAGTTAGTATGCTTGAGATAGTTGGAAAAGATAAGTCAAACTCTAGTGAACATAAATTTTAAGCAAATTGTTTGGTATAGTTTATTTAATCTTTTGATTTTGTCCTTAGTCTATATTTGATGAGAGATATACTGGCACTTTCAAACGAGTTGTTACAAGCACTTCAAAGAAAGGATCAAGATATTCTAAATGACATAAAATTGGTTGAAATATGTATGAAAAACTTGCAAATGATGAGAGATGTGTGGGATTCATTAATTTATGAGATTTCTTCTTTTTGTTTGAAGCATGATATTGATGTCCCTAACATGAATGACGTGTTTTTACTGTGGGATTGATTACAATGTAAGGCTTGAGAGATCTCAAACATGCATCATTTTCGAGTTGAACTATTTTTTGTTGTTTTCGATTTGCAACTTTAGGAGTTAATGATGGTTGTCGAAGCCAACAAAAATAAATACATACTCTAAATAAATTGTGTATAGTGATTGAGCAGGGTTGTGTCAACAGAGATCGGTAATTATTTAAAAAATTTTAAAACGTAAAACATAAAACAGGGGTTTTGTTGACAATAATAAAAATCAAATTAAAATAACAAGAATGCAAATTAAAGTTGTAATTCAATTTGGAGAAAGCTCTGGTTGAAGGAATTAACTCAGCTTGATTCGACTCCTGATCATTGATTCAAATATAAATTATTACTACTTATGAATAGACCGGTTGTAGCTACTGAGACCCTCTAATAGCCAATCTTTCCTTAACTAATCGATAACCAAGGTAAGACCGTTGGTTATTTCCCTAATCAATAGACAACTCTAGATACGATCATAGGATTTAATTAATTGATAGATTGAAAACCCAGAGAGACACAAATCCTAATAAACAAATACATACGATGGTTCATTTAAATTAGATTGTTTATTCTCATAACACAACTCACTGCTATGTTATTTGTCACAAATATTAAAATCTTCATACAATGAATCCTTTAATTGATAATAGATTAAGTTGATAATTAAATAGTGGCCAATTACCTAATTAACAAACATAATCATGAAAATAATTCAGAAAATAAACAAATACCCAAAAAGTAATAAAACAATTAAAGCATAAGAAAGATCTCACAGTAGTGATGAATCAAAGCTTCATTAACCTTCAACTAGAAAAATAGGTTTAGTTCTTCATAGAGAGAAGAGAAAAGTTTATATCTATGGTTTCTTTCTCAACTAGAAAAATAAGTTTAGTTCTTCATAGAGAGAAGAGAAAAGTTTATATCTATGGTTTCTTTCTTTTCTCCAATCCCCCGTCTTCTCACAATAGATTCCTCCCTTAAATACTCTCTCTCTCCTCTCCTCTAGAGTTCTATATAAAATAAAATACTAATATATGAAATATTAAATTCGTAATTACAAAAATAACCAGAAATACAAAACACGTTAAACTAAAAACTACAGGTCTGTAGTTGACAGCACGTGCCCACGCCTTATCAACAAAGTTCTTCTGACGCTCATAATTTATCTAAGAGAACAATCATCCTTAAACATCATCTTGTAGCTCAATTTTAGCACCAATCAATAGAATTGCACCTATAAAAATAAAACACAAGTAAATCACTATTATTAAGTGCAAAACATCGATATTAAGGGAAGTAAACAATGCAAAACTAGTGCATAAATTGCACTCTAACAGTTAAATAATTGTTTCAATGGGTTAATATGGAATTGCTTCTTTGTTTAGCATGTCCAAGTCCAAATGATTCATTTGCTACTTTTAATAAAGACAAACCAGCACATCTTGCTCAATTTTATCCAAATAATTTTCTTCAATAGAGTTTATGGTGCTTAAAACTCAACTTTAAACTTACATTTAATGGATATGCACGCTAGTACTGAGTTTGCAAGATTGAAGGGAATCGACAACCTTGCTAAAAGATAAGGTGCATCCACTAGAGTATTTGTTGGTGACATTAGCATTAGTTCTTCCAATTTCCACAACTACAGTAGAGAGAACATTTTCAGTAATGAAATTCGTAAAAAATGAATTTTGGAATGAAATGGGAGATGAATGGATGAATCATAATTTGATTATTTTTGTAGAAAAGATGTATTTAATATTATTGATAATTAGTCTATTGCACAATATTTTCAAAATATGAAACCGCGTAGAGAACAATTGTAAATGTATTATAAATTTTTTTATAAATTCAAGTTTTAGATTTCACATCTTGTTATTATTTAATTTAACCCCCAATAAACACTCAGCAGAACTCTTGACCAATGACTTCCAAAATTTAAGCAAATATTGCTCTGGTTGTGAAAGCTATGTGGATTTCCACCGCATGCATATCGCATGGGATTGATTTGTATGCGCACAAACGCCAATCAGATACACCTCACTTTGCTTGCACACACCGCTTGATCTTGTAATCACATACATCTATGGACTCAAGTGCACACCGCTTGATCCGGCTATAAATAGCCCATTTGTAACCCGTTCTCATGATTTCGATTTGAAAAATAAATTCGTGAGCTGGCATGGTGCTACTTGGCAAATTTCACTTTGTTCTCCTCCGCTTTAGTTAATTGTTCTTCCTTCAATGCTCCTTGTCCCCAACAATATTACAACACGTTATCAACACTAGATAGCTATATTACATGAAGTATTATATTATCTCATTTTATTATTTCATTTGCTAATTAGTATTTTTGTTTATTTTCTGTTACTGATATTAAAATTAAAGACCGAAGAGTACAAGACTAAAGCGTAAATCAAGTCTGAAGTGTGCAGAATCAAAATTGAAGCGTACAAAATTCATATTGAAGCCTTAAAGCTTTAATACTAAAACTCGTTCATATGAAGCCATAAATTTGAACATTCTTGCACGTACTGAAGCCATATATTGAGATTTTGAAGCCTTTAAACAATAATTGAAGATGGCAAATCCAATGAAGCCTGAATTGAAGGCCCTCAATATTTTTGATAAAAATAATTTATCTTGGATTCTGCCTTGGTAATTCAGCTGGAAGCCATGTGTCAGTAATTCAACTAAAAGATATGTCCCTCAGTAATTCATCTAGAAGCCATGGACCTCAATAACAGATTATGCTCTTACGAAGCCATTGTTTGAATTGATAGGAAGCTACTACCTGAAGTGAATCCAATTTTACACAGTCATAGTGATCATCCAAAATGAGTTTATTTTATTTTATTTTTTTCACCGTGATCATAGTTATAGTCACAATTATTATCAACCTCGTGATGGTTACAATAGAACTTATCAAAAGTGAAAGAATGATGATGATGGACAAGCCCAAGAAAAAGAACAGAAAGAGATATGTGACAGGTGTGGGACAGAAGGCCATTTTTGGAGATCTTATCATCCACCAGACATTTTGTTGACTGGTATCAAGCATCCCTAAAAAGAAAAGGGAAGACTGGTGAGGCAAATTATGTTGATCCTGGTGATAGCACACATCCGGACGTTTTAGGTTTATTCATTGACCATGGTGGAGACATTCATGCCAATTAAAACTAGTTATTAATTTCTATAAGTTTTTATATTTATATCTATTTTGTATTAAGTTGGACATATAGTAATATATTATATAATAAGATTTTCCATAAATTTTTATCATCTATTAAGATAAAAATTTTCCTCCATTAGGAGCGAGAAAAAGTTGCCTAATGATTTTAGGTGTCAACTTTCATGATGCACCTACAGTTGCATCCAGAGAAACTAAGTCATGTACGCCAGCTATAAAAGGAACCCAGCCAGGTGTTTGTTCCTGTTGAACAATCTATTAGCTAGGATTACAGCTGATGAATTGTTTACCACACACTGGTTTATTGGATTTTTATTCCTTGAAAGGAAAGATTATTGATCAGGATCCTGCGATAGTAGATGCATGAAATTAAACATTCAGGATCTGATTACATTAATGCTTAAGTTATTTCTTCTATAGAGCAAAATAAATATCTTGTGAAGTATATGCATGAAATTGCTCCTTCGGGATCTAATTATTAATACTGGAGTTGTTGTTCCCTTAAAGCAAAATATCCTGGGACAATTTATGCATAAATTGCTCCTTCAGAGCAAAAGGTCATTGATGAGACTTGTACCCCTACAGTGACACTGCGTCCTATAGAGGCAAATGCTCTACATGTGGCACAAGACCTTGATATGGCTTAAAATGAAATAAATAGTTTCGGGAAAATAAATAATGTAGCGGGCTGCAAATCGAGCGGAGTTTCATTGGCATCTTTATCCATAAATTTTGAAAAAATGATTTTAAGAATGGATAAACTACCCTTGAATACCCTATTTTACTCTCTTGATCCTATTGTGATATTAAGTATCATATCTGATTAATGCTTTTTAATATACAAATCTATTTGCAGGAATTTATCTGCCAATTTGAAGATATTAATTTGACATACATCGTTATTGCTATAAATTAATGAAAATTCTAGATATTGTTGTTTTTGCAGGTGATATAACTAATCATGTAAGCTATGTTTGTTGAAGGGAAATATTTTTAATGATAATTTTACAGGATAATTTATGAAAGATTTGGCTGCATCAACAATTGAAAATAAACTATTTACTATGTGACATTTGAACAAATTATTGAGGTGATATATGTTATCATAGGGGAAGCGCTCATCAGATAATAGAAGAATTTTTAAAGTTAAAATGAAACATGTGCGTTGTATTTTTTTTTTCTTTGATCAAGTTGTTCTATTGAGTTTTTATTAAGTAAAGACTTTCAATGAGGCAATTTTGAACCGCGTCCAACCCTACTTGATGATTTATTAAGTTGTATTTTTTTTTTTTGCTTGGATTTTGCCCCATTGAATTTTTGGTCAATTGTAATTCGTATGAAGTGATGGATATCTAAGGAATAAGGAGCACTGCGAAAGCTGAATGGATTTCCACTGCAAGCACATCTCATGTGATTCATTTGTATGCGCACACACGCCAATCACATACACCTCTCTTTACCTGGGCATAGGAGTGGGCATAAATCCACAACTCATGAGTTTATGCAAACCCAAACTAAATTAAATAGTTTTACTTAGGTAAATCATGAAAATAGATTAAATGTAGGTTTTATATAGAAAATCATTTCATTATGGATTGTGTATGGTTTATCCATAGGTCATGAACAAAACCCCAACACTCAAATTTTTCAAATGAAATAAATGAAAACAAAATAAATAAACACAAATAGGTAAAATATTTTATTATTTATCTTATAATAAATTTTTATTTGTCATTCAAGTTTTCTTATAATAAATTTTTTTTTATCATTTTACTAGTATTTTTCTTATATATTTATTATAAGAAAATTTTCACAAAATAAATAAGTATAAAAAATTTTTATTATTAATTTTTTTGTTCATATCAAAACATATATTTCTTATTTTTAATACTTTATTTCTTATTTAGTTTCTATTCATGTGATTAAGTATAAAAAAAATTTATTATTAATTTTTTGTTCATATCAAAACATATATTTCTTATTTTTAATGCTTTATTTTTTATTTAGTTTCTATTCATGTGGTTTATTTAATTTATAATAAATATAAATAAAAGAGTAGTTGAAAATAAGGGTAATATTATAAACTTATACTATTAGGGGGTTTTTGGCCATTATAAAAACAGAAGGAGAAAAAATGATATATGTTGATTACTGTAGGGGGGAAAGTGGCAATCTCCCTAAAATTAAGCATATAAGTAGACAACATAACGCAAAACTAACAAAACGATAAATAAAATCAAATATTGCATAATTAAATAAATAACAAGTGGTAAAATTTATTATTAGATTGTTAATGTCATGTTTGTGAAAGTTTATTATTAAAGTATACGTTCTTATTTATTGAGAAATAATAATTTTTGTGATTAAACTTTATTTTGATTTTCTAGTATTCTTTAATTTAAGGATTAAGTTATTGTAAAATTTATAATTTTTATCCACTATATTTTTTTATATTTTAATATCAATTTAATAATTAATAACAATTAATAATTATTATAATTTTGATATAATTAAATCTTATTAAATAAAAATTATTTTGATAATAAAATTCAAACTAAACCGTTGGATTAAAAATATTTAGTTTAGTTTGGGTTGGATCCAAATTTTTATGGTTTGATTTGGGTTGACTTAAAATCTAACCCAAACCAACCCATACCCACCCCTACGCATTCAGCTTGATCTTATAATCACACACCTATGGACTCAAGTACACACTGCTCAAGTGCTTACCGCTTGATTTGGCTATAAATAGCCTATATCTAACCCATTTTCATGGATTTGAAAAATAAATTCGAGAGATGGCATAATACTTTCTTGGCATATTTCACTTTTTTCCATTTAGGTTTAGGTAGTTACTCTTCCTTTAATACTTCGGATAGACAATGGTACTAAGGCTCTGTTTAGTACTAAGTTACTGTTGTTTTAAAGTTATATCATTGTTGAAATAAAATTATAATTATAATTATAAAATAAAAATAAAAATATATAATAAATATAATTTTTAAATATTTATTTTCATAAAATTAATAAATATATAATAAATTTTTTATTATATAAATATAAATTCAATCAATTTAATTTTTAAATTATAATAATTAATATTTAATAAATACTTAATTAATAATTTAATATCGTACTTTTTAAGTCATAATTATTCAATCCGAATTGCAAACGTGGTCTACCAATCTACAACAGCTGAATTATTAATTACTGAAAGTGATGGATACCGATCTTCAATTGCTACCAGTTCGAAAGGCTGTTAAAAATTAATTATGTTTCTTTATTGCAAAACGACAAACAAGTTGGCCATACCATAGTCCATCTCAAACTCCAGAGGGCTGGTGTTTGAGATGGATTTAAAGCGATCCGGAGCCACATCTATTGTATGAGTCAGCTCGAGGAAGTTTCCATTGCAGTCGATACTTTGCTTTGTTAGAGGCTGAAAGGTTTCTCAAAGGTAAAATTTCAATTAGGGCCCTTGTATTCACTGAAATTGTTTTATGACTTAGTGAGATAGCGGAAGCAGAAAATGGGACGGCAGAAGTAAAATAATGACGCCTCGTCTATTGCTGAAACACATTCCGTTACATTATTTTAATAAACGTAGGTCCAAAGTAATAGACAGATAAAATCACCTTACGTCAACAACCAAATGACTAATGATGTAAAAAATTCTAGATGACAGATTTTAAGATCGACAAAGAAAAATATAAAAGAAATGAGTTTATAAATTAAGATAGTTAATTAATTGATTATTTGAGATTACAACCTATGCAGTGGACTATTTCTTCTAATCCAAACAAGTAATACCTCCCTGCACAAGAACTTAAATACGACAAATCTGACTAACAATAAAAAAAGAAAAATCATTATATTAAAAAAAACTTAAAATAAACTCAAAAACTAACTCTATACTGACAATCATTTCCTGCGTCATTTTTCGATTTGAGGGCCCCCAACAACACATGAGGGTAGGTCGGTTATTGTTAACGAATGAATTGTTAAAGAATTAATATGGCAGCATTGTTTCCATCCTTTTTTTTTTGTTATTGAATTGGGACTCTAAAAAGAGTTAAAGAAAAATAAAACGGAGGTAAGAAACTCTGTAAAAATTATGAAGTAAAATAGACCGAACACCCAAAGGGGGTAGGGTACACAAGAAAGCCAAGAGGAAGAGAAAGAGCGAGGTTCGCCATATAATCTACAGCGAAATTGGCTTCTCTGTAAATGTAGGCGATGGAAACATGCCAATCTAATTTGAGATAGTCCTTAATAGCCTGGACCAAGGGAGCATACTCATTAGTCATCACCGATGATCTAGCCACCAATTGAGTAACGCACATGCTATCCGTTTCAACTTTCAATCTACGGATGCTTGAGTTCCAAGCAAGCTGAAGCCCCTGATACAAGCCCCAAAGTTCCGTCATCGTAATAGAGCAAGAGCCAATCATCATCCCAAAGCCAGATATCCAACGCCCTAAATGATCTCGAATTAGACCGCCTGCAGTAGAAATCCCATCAGACTTGTGAGCACCATCCGTATTGAAGGTGCACCATGGCCATTCAGGAGGATGCCAAGAAATCCACTTGTTCGCTCTAATATTCCTTGTGACCAACGGGCTGTTATGAAGCTTATGTGTTTCCTCGGCTCTTGAATGGACATCCACTAACAAAGCCGCATAGTCCATCCTTGATTGGTTAAATAGAAACTGGTTCCTCCAATACCAAATCCTCCATAATGCAAAACCAAAGAAAACAGCCCAATTTGAAACATCTCCCATTCTGCTATCATCAACCAAATTCGAGCGCAGCCAGTGGTGGAACCGAGCGTTAAAAAAACCTTGCCGTTGACTTATGGGGATGATGTTGAGCCAAAACTTCTTAACCAAAGGACAACCAAAACTTCTTAACCAAAGGACAATCACGTAGAGCATGCATGACATCTTCACACAAAACCCCACATCGGTCACAACAAGTCGAGATGAGAAGATGTCGTCTAGCCAGCTCAGCCTTAGTCTTCAACCTTGTATGAAAGGCCTGCCACAAGAAAACTCGCACGCTCTGAGGGCCTTTCCACGTCCAGATCATCTTTCAAATTCGATCTTCAGCAGCTGAGTTATAACTAGAGAGAGCCAAATAAGCAGAGCTTGTAGTAAACTGACCATGTTTCGAATGAGCCCAAAAAATGGTATCCATGCCCTTCGCATGAGAAAGGGGATGGAGAGCCGTAATTTGAAGGATAATGTTGTTAGGAAGATGCTGTTCAAAACTGGACCAGCACCAACTCCCATTCACATTAACGAAATCAGCTACCTTGCATTCCAAAATTTCCTTGGGGATAGAATCAGTTGTGTAAGCTATTAAGGGAACATTATCAGTGACCCAAAGATCCCACCAAAAGCGAACAGATAGACCATCGCCCAAACACCAACGCCTGCTCGCAAGAACCTCGCTCCAAATATGCCCAAGAGACTTCCACAAGTGAGAGCTATAGCGGGTAGGAAGCTCATGAGGCAAATTGAGAGGATCAATTTTGTATTTGGTAGTGAGGACCCTGACCCATAAACTGGTTGGAGAAGAAATTATACCCATGTGAGCTTTATGTGTAAAGCTCGATTCATCATTGTCAAAGACTTAAATCCAAGGCCACCAATGGCTTTAGGTTTACACACATTATGCCAACTAACCATGCTAAGCTTCTGCTGAGAAGAAACACCACTCCAAATAAACTTCCTGCAAGCTCTATCGATTCGCCCACGAACAACATTAGGAAGGGAAAAAATTTGTATAATATAAATTGGGATAGGCTGGAGAACTGACTGAGCTAGAGTGATACGACTAGCCAAGGACAAGTGTGAAGCATTCCAGCCCGAAAGCTGCTTTTCCACCTTATCGATAATCTCTTGAAACATGTTAGTAGAGACTCTAGAATGATGCAGAGGGACCCCGAGGTATTTGCCAAGATCGGATATAACCGAGAAGCCAAGAAGATTCGAAATGGAGGATATATCTCTAGCTCCCATATTCTAGGAAAAAATAAATTAAAGTTTTGCTTGTATTCACTTTAGCATTAGAGCAAAAACAAAAATCAGCTAACACTGCCGAAATAACTCTAGCTTGCTCAACAGTAGCCTCTGCAAGTAAAAGAAGGTCATCAGCGAAAAAGAGATGGGATAAAGGAGTACCAGTGTGAGATAGCATGATCGGACGCCACTTCCCAACATTAACGACATTGTGAATCTCATGACTAAGACGTTCGATGCAGAGAACAAAGAGGTAAGGAGATAGAGGGCAACCCTGACGAATTCCTCTGGAAGGAACAAATTCATCAGTAGCTTCCCTATTCCATAAGATCCTCATAGTAACCGAAGTAATGCAAGCCATAATAACTTGGATAAGATCGGGAGGAATCCGAGCTTCTCGCAAAGTATCACTAATGAATTCCCAACTAAGACGATCATAGGCCTTCTCTAAATCAACCTTAATAGCCATGAAACTTGTAGCGCTCGTCTTCTTGCGCATAGAGTGCACAATTTCTTGGGTAATTACAATATTTTTTGTGATGTGGCGTCCAGGGACGAAACTGGTTTGGTGAGGGCTAACCAAATGAGGTAAAATAGAATGAAGCCGGTTTGCAATCATCTTGGTGATAGTCTTGTAAGCTACATTGCAAAGGGAGATAGGACGATACATCTTCAAAGATGAAGGGTTTTCTGTCTTGGGAATAAGAGCAAGCAGCGTAGAGTTGAGCCTCTCAGGGAGGATTTTATTCTGAAAAACATCTTTCACCAATCGACAAAGAGATGAACCAACAATATTCCACTGCGTCTGATAAAAAATGGCATGGAGGCCATCTGGACCCGGGGCTTTCAGAGGGTGCATTCCGAAAATGGTCTTCTGAACCTCCTCATTTTCCACGCCCATAATTAAAGATTGAAGCAAGTCGTCCTCAATTTGAGGAAAACAATTAGGATGGGGGTACTGCCGAAAATCAAAAGGCTTACAGGAGTACAAGGTTGAATAAAACTTAATAGCATGGGCTTTTATCTCATCCTTGTCATAAAGCCAGACCCCTGCGTTATTTTGAATAGCAGCTATATTATTTCGTCTCCTTCTAGAAAGGGTTTTTTGTGATAATAAGAAGTATTCCGGTCCCCGAGGAGAAGCCAGTCTCGACGAGCCTTCTGATGCCAGATGATTTCTTCTTGAGTAAGCACCTCTTCAAGGTCAACTTTTAATTGTTTCTCCAGATCCAAAA
This sequence comes from Citrus medica, assembly GCA_002013955.2. Lineage (NCBI taxonomy): Eukaryota > Viridiplantae > Streptophyta > Magnoliopsida > Sapindales > Rutaceae > Citrus > Citrus medica. Next base: position 401,394 of record MKYO02007786.1, read on the forward strand.
GCCCCCGAGAATAAGATCTCTCCAAAGCCCTCTGAATCCCTCCTAAACGGGCCAATAAACGTTTCTTCCGCCAAAAAATATTCCCAAAACATTGTTTGTTCCATTTGATAACTTTGAGACGAAATTGATTAGCTGCATCTACATAATGGAGATTTCGATTCCAGGATTCAGCCACAAAATCCTTAAACCCCTCATTAGTGAGCCAAGCTGCTTGAAACCGAAATGGACGAGAGTTTGAAACCCTTGATAACAAAACATGACTTCTCACAAGGAGAGGCCTATGATCAGAGCTCAATTTTGGAAGATGAAGCACAGTGGAGTCAGAAAAGATACGAGCCCATTCATTATTGCAAATGACGCGGTCAAGGCATTTGAAAAAGCTTCCACGGGACCAAGTAAAACGAGGCTCGTGGAATTGAAGATCATGCATGCAATGAAGATGGAACCAGGAGTGGAAAAGATTGCAAGCTCCCATGCCCGTAGGGGAACCTCTTTTTTTTTTTTTTCTGAATCATACAGAATAGTGTTAAAGTCCCCACCCATAATCCAAGGACCATGCACTGTTTGAGCTAATTTATCTAGCTCACCCCAAAGATGTTTTCTAATATTCGGGTGAGGGCTAGCATAAACGGCTGTCAACCAAGAGAGAGAGTTGTGATTATTAGAAATTTGAAGATGAACATACTGAGAGTGACTAGCAACAACCTTGATATGAAGAAAATCTTTCCAGATGACCCAAATACCACCAAAAAAACCATCTGCTTCTACCCGATAAGAATTTTTAAAACCACTTCTCTTAATAAAATTGTCAGCCTTGTAACCATTGATGCGGGGCTCCAATAACACAACCAGCGAAGGCTTATAATTCTGAACCAACGTCAAAAAAGAACGTTGAAAAGATGGTGACGCTGCACCTTGAGTATTCCAGAACATAGTCGTAATAAACATAAGGGCAATGGTAAAAAAAAAACATGGGAAGCTACTGAGGGGGCTCTAATGCCTCGGCCTCAACCTCCATTCCAAATTCGGCAACAACCAAGCTGCTATTAGCAGACGAAATTTCTCCAGTCATGCTTGCGACGGGAGAGTCCTCAAGCTCAACATTTGTCTCCATAATGCTGGAGTCCCGAGGAGAGACCTTATCAGGTGGTTCACCATCGAGAGAAGGGTCACAAATAGTTTGTGAGGGGATATGATCATTGGCTTGCAGGGCTAAGGTAGTTTTAGAAAATGAAACGGCACTGTAGTGAAGAGGATTAAGGGTTATGGGAACGGGAGTTGGCCTTAGCTGGTTGGGAATAGATCGTTGGTAGGCATACATGCCATGCATGGAAGTGGAAGCGGCATTAGATGTGGAATGCGAAACATGCGTTGAGGAAAGTTGAGGGGTAGCATGCATGCCATGCATGACTGAGAATTGCTGATGTGGGTGGGAATAATTGTTAGGAATTTGGGTGTTAGGATCAATATTCTCAGTCGTGGAGTGGGTGGATAAATTAAGAGCAGTGGTTTTACGGGAAGGGTATTTCTTGGATTGTTGAATGGCGGGTTTCTTTTTCATGCTGCGAGATTTTGGGGCTAGGTTTTGTGTGCTTTCTAGGTATTTCTTGGATTGTTGAATGTCAGGTTTCTTTTTCATGCTGCAAGATTTTGGGGCTAGGTTTTGTGTGCTTTCTAGGATACGCACTATGGTTTCCGGTTGAGAAGCAGAATCTGTCTCATGATTTTGAGAGATTGTTTCCTCATTAACCAAAGCTTCCAAAACACCAAAACGGGACTGCATAATTCTCGGTATATGCCGATGCTTCTAAGGATTATTCGGATTATCCTTTTTGGTGACTTTGCGAGGGTGTGGCTTACGGGCCATCACCATCCACGACCCAAACTTAGGCTCTTCTCCAGCCACCATAATGTCCTGTTTCTTAGCCTCCGTTAAAGGAATTGGATTATCCTTAGCCATAGGATCAATGTCTACTCTATCAGGGCATGCATCCTTGTAATGACCAAATTTACGACAACCAAAACATATCATTGGCAAATTTTCGTATTCCACTTTTTGGATTCTACCTTCGAGATTAAATTGGGACACTAGAGGCTTCTGAAGATCCAACTCAATCGCAAGACGTGCAAATTTGCCCCTCTGCGCTGCAACTGTATTGGAGTCAATTTTAATGACTTGACCAATGATTTGCCCTAGCTGTCGAATGATATTTTTGTGATAAAAGTGGATGTTCATCTCAGAAAGACGGATCCAAGCCACAATACGATCGATTTTATTATTGACCACATCAAATTCCGGAGTCCATTTTTGTACCGATAAATAATGCCCTAGCACCGTCCAAGAGTCCTCAGTAAGGGCATACTCCACATCCTGTGCTTTACTAAAACGTATCAGGAAATAATCGTTAGCCAAATCAATGATATCAAACCCTGAGGTAGAACTCCAGATCTTGTTCAAACGGGAACAGAGCGCTCAGTACCCTAAATTGTGCCCTAATATTTTGACCACCACTGAATTTTCCCAAGGTCCCGCTAAGCGATCATGAACTCTATTGGAGAAGGCTATATGTGGCATTGCTTCTTCCTCCCTGAACATGACATCCTCATCCTCCAACTCCCAGTCATCCTTCTGACCAGAACTCAAAATACCTGCCTGCTGGTGTATGTCCATTAGCATATCTCGGAAAGACAGAGGAGAAGGATTGTCTCCATCCACCCCTTGAGCCCTAAGCTTTGTCTTCTTTGTGGAACGATCCCCTACTAGCAACGGTTGAGAGATTTTGTCGGAGCGCATTACCATATTTTTTTGCAATTAATCACCTTATCAAAATTCGTTCAGATCCCATTGTTTCCATCTTTTAAAAGCAATGATGAGTATGCTGGTAATAATAATTAAAATAAAATACTGGCAAATTCAATTTATAGGTAATAATTTTTTCAGTGCCCATTGAATTTTCGAAATTATGTAGTCTTCTCTAAATTCCTGAAAAACACGGCATTTGTGGTCCCAAACTAACCTTTTTTCAATTTCTTATTCCCTACTCAAATTTATAGACTTGAGCGTTATTTTAAAACTTGCGCTGGACAGGGATGCCAAAGGAGAGGTGAGAGGAGGGGAGGGAACTAATATTCACGTACTCGTCCATGATATTATGCATATATCTCCACCTTCTTCGGAATTGTTGAAGGTGATCTCCATTCCTTCTCGAATAATAATAATGGATTTCTTAGGGTCTCCAATCCCTAAATAACTCCTAAATAACTGGTATATTTTTAATTTTTAAATTTGATTTAATCTATTAGAATAAAAAATTTAAACAAAATTAAAGTTTGACATTGTATCTTAGTAAAGTTTGGATGTTATAGCTTTACCTTTTACTTTAGTTTTTGTTTTATTAGATAAAAATTTGAAACAAAAATTTTGGGCCAAAACCTTTTGAATAAGTGCCTGTTTGGTATGGCTTATTTAAGAGTCATAAGTGCTTATTTAATCGTATAAGCACTTTTTAAAAATTTTTATGGTGTTTGGTTATTTTTTTAGTAGAGTTTTTTTTAGCTTAAATAAGCTAATTTACCTCTACTAGCAAAAGCCCAAAATTTGAGCTTTTAGGAGTAGAGGTTATAGAGCTTTTCTAAAAATATATAATATAAAAAATATCACAGAGTTTAATGGTTCAAAAGTATTTTTTTTATTGACAACCAAACACCCAATGACTTTTTGTCCAAAAGCTCTATTGGTATAAGCTCTAGTGCTATAAGCTCTACTGTTATAAGCTCTATTTAATAAGCTGTACCAAACGGAGCCTAAGACTTGATTAAATAGAAATCAGGATTACAACTAGTTAAACAAACTCGAAAGTTTCATAGTATATTTGTATAAATATTTTAATATTTTTTATTATTTAAAATTTATTATTTATTCATTAGTATTTTTAAAAATTAAAATTAAAATTAAAATAGGGAAATGGGGAATTGAGGAGGGGATGGGCATTCTAACTAGGGTTGACAAAATCTGGATTCGAATCCACATTTACATTTCTCCATCTGGATATGTATCTAGATCTGTAAAAAAAAGTGGATTCGAAAGCGAGTAATATCCGCAACAGATGCGGGTGGATATTCTAGATATCGGATCCGCGAAAATCAAAATTCAATAATTTACCTAATAATACCAAATAAAATTCAATCATAAGTCAACAATTAATAATTCAACATGAATAACATAGAACAACATCTTATATTCACAAATAAAATTTAATTTTTAATTTTTAGTATATATTTTTAATTTAAGTTAAAATTCAATAATTTACCTAATAATATCAAATAAAATTCAATCATAATAATTCAACAATTAGTAATTCAAAATGAATAACATACAATATCATCATAAATCCTCAAATAAAATTTATTTTTAATTTAAAATAAAATTGGCCGGGTCCAGATATCCGGCTTTCTCAATGCAAGTCCAGATCTATGCAGATCTCGATTTTCTAAATCCGAATATGTATTTTTTTAATATACAGATCCAGATTTTTCGGATCCGGATCTTTTGGATCCTTGCGGATGCGGGCTGGATTCGTATTTTATTTCCATGCCTAATTCTAACTCATCCCCGTCCCTGCTCGAAAAAGAAATTAGGTGAAAAATCATTCATGTCCATTCATTGAATAAGAAATTGGGTATAAAATCATCCATGTACCCTCTTCAAATTGGGAAAATCCTTGAGGGTTCCTGTCCCAATAGGGATTTTTGCCTTCCCTAGCACTGAATTTGTCACAAATTTCTCTCTCTCTCTATATATATTGGGCAAAATCCAAAATGTTTCTTTGGAAAATTGATGTAGCGTAAAGAATGATTGTTAACTGTATTAAACTATGGACAATTTGGCTTCAAGTCTAAAAAAAAGAGCAGGGCAATTAGGCTACAAAGTTAATGAGATCTTAAGTTAATACTCTGTTAACTTTCATTGAATAATAAATTTTGTAAATCCTAACTTGAGGTCAATGTGATAAATTAACAATTTGATAAATTTATTTGATAATAAATTTAAAAAAATCTTATTTTTCTATACGACCCAATTAATACATAAATTAATAATTAACAAATTTGAAACTAAATACATATTATATCTCTATGATTTTCTTTATTGTACGATCATAATTTTCATTAATCATTGTTGCATTGTAATTATTTATTCATTAGTATTTTTAAAAATTAAAATTAAAATTAAAATAGGGAAATGGGGAATTGAGGAGGGGATGGGCATTCTAACTAGGGTTGACAAAATCTGGATTCGAATCCACATTTACATTTCTCCATCTGGATATGTATCTAGATCTGTAAAAAAAAGTGGATTCGAAAGCGAGTAATATCCGCAACAGATGCGGGTGGATATTCTAGATATCGGATCCGCGAAAATCAAAATTCAATAATTTACCTAATAATACCAAATAAAATTCAATCATAAGTCAACAATTAATAATTCAACATGAATAACATAGAACAACATCTTATATTCACAAATAAAATTTAATTTTTAATTTTTAGTATATATTTTTAATTTAAGTTAAAATTCAATAATTTACCTAATAATATCAAATAAAATTCAATCATAATAATTCAACAATTAGTAATTCAAAATGAATAACATACAATATCATCATAAATCCTCAAATAAAATTTATTTTTAATTTAAAATAAAATTGGCCGGGTCCAGATATCCGGCTTTCTCAATGCAAGTCCAGATCTATGCAGATCTCGATTTTCTAAATCCGAATATGTATTTTTTTAATATACAGATCCAGATTTTTCGGATCCGGATCTTTTGGATCCTTGCGGATGCGGGCTGGATTCGTATTTTATTTCCATGCCTAATTCTAACTCATCCCCGTCCCTGCTCGAAAAAGAAATTAGGTGAAAAATCATTCATGTCCATTCATTGAATAAGAAATTGGGTATAAAATCATCCATGTACCCTCTTCAAATTGGGAAAATCCTTGAGGGTTCCTGTCCCAATAGGGATTTTTGCCTTCCCTAGCACTGAATTTGTCACAAATTTCTCTCTCTCTCTATATATATTGGGCAAAATCCAAAATGTTTCTTTGGAAAATTGATGTAGCGTAAAGAATGATTGTTAACTGTATTAAACTATGGACAATTTGGCTTCAAGTCTAAAAAAAAGAGCAGGGCAATTAGGCTACAAAGTTAATGAGATCTTAAGTTAATACTCTGTTAACTTTCATTGAATAATAAATTTTGTAAATCCTAACTTGAGGTCAATGTGATAAATTAACAATTTGATAAATTTATTTGATAATAAATTTAAAAAAATCTTATTTTTCTATACGACCCAATTAATACATAAATTAATAATTAACAAATTTGAAACTAAATACATATTATATCTCTATGATTTTCTTTATTGTACGATCATAATTTTCATTAATCATTGTTGCATTGTTTTTACAACTTTCAATGTGAAAATATTGTTGTATTTTATGTGCTATGTTAAGAGAATAAGAGAGAGAGAGCTTAATATATTGCCTTAAAAAAAGCATGCTATGATGAGTTACCATGTAATCGTGATCTAGCCATACAATTTAGCTAAATAATTATCAAGTAATTGATTTACTCAAATAAGATTAAATCAGAATTGTGTCATACAACTTTATAGAATCACTAAAGTCTTGTTTGTTTTAATTAGGCTTATTTTAACATATTTTGATATTTTGGCTTGTCTTTTTTTTTTTTTTTTGGGTATCTAAAGTCTTATTATAAGATATTTTCATATGAATAAAAAAATTCTAACTGTTATCTAAATGTCCGTATGTCAGAATGAAAGATTTGTTTTCTCATAAATATCCTCATAAGTGTATTTACTTCCAAAAAAAAAAAATTGATACCTTTTTCCTTCTTACCAAAATGATATTCATAATTAACATGTCATATTAGAATTATCTCGGTCTCAACTTTCACTTGGTCCAATGAAAACTAAATAACTAACAGACATTCAATTTTAATTTTAAATAAATTAATTTATTATTAGGTAACAATTTTTTACGCACAAATATTTATGTTAAATTCTTGGTTGGACCAATGCGATTTTCCATCAAAGTTAATTTTTCATTTTTCATTTTTATCTATATATCTAATGCTTACTTTATAAATATTTTCGATATGTAAATAATGCTATTATACTAGATAACACAGTAAATATATAAACATAATCCAAAATATATATAACTCTTTTAAGGATATAAATGTAAAAATAGTAAATTTAAGATATATTGAGTTTATAAAACAAATAATTTATGACTTACAATAAAAAAATAAAAAAATAAACATATCATTCAAAACATAGGTATTTAAAACTTATTCAAACTTCAATAGCATTCAAACTCATTCAAATTTCAAATGAAAATGCAAAAGCTACCAAAATTCCTTAATTATACTACCACTATTCTCCATAAAAATTAACGTGATATTATTTTTATAAAATAATAATTATTAATGTATTGATATATTAATATTCATTAAATTAAAAATTTTTTTCATGGTCCCAAGATTATTAATTTATTAATTTTAAATTTTAATATGATGTGCCATTTCCATTAAACAATGCAGGCAATTTAGAATCATCAACTTAAAAAACATTTAGCTATAAATATACAAATTATATCACATAAACAGTTGTGGAGGATTGATGTCTATCGAGGATAAACTAGTGAAACTGTTACATCATTCACTGAACAAAGGTTAGACATCCCATCATTTGAATGAGATGAATTCTTCACATTTATACCTTTGATAAAAGCAGGTTCCTTAGGTGAAGGTAATTCAAGACGTTCACTGTTAATTATTGAGACAACATCTGACATGGTTGGTCTGTCTGTTGCATTATCTTGAACACATAGAAGAGCTACATTAATGTATCTCACCAGCACTGGCAACAATATTTCATCTTGCGTTATTACTGGATCAATTAGTTCATGAAACTTATCATCTTTCCATAGATCCCAAGCCTAAAGGAAGTCAAGATCATATTAGTTTAATTGACAAGGGCAATTCTTAAGTTTCGAAATTCATTCACTAAAGATTAAATAAAAGTGAAACGACTTGTTACTTACATAGCCGAGAAGATTAAAGGAATCAGCATTGTATACGCCTGTGTTTTTCTTGCCACTCAACGTTTCCAACATCAAAATTCCAAAGCTAAAGACATCTGATTTTATAGAGAAGAGACCGTCCAGGGCATACTCAGGTGACATGTAACCACTGAAATTTCGTTGTTTCAACAAATATTAAATAATATAAAAAAACGGGACAAGCAAACAACATTTTTCGGCAATGGAAATTTACTTACTAGGTTCCAACAATCCGTTTAGTATTTCCCTGCAATTCATCACCACCAAACATTCTTGCCAGGCCAAAGTCTGAGATTTTGGGGTTCATGTCCATGTCTAAGAGAACATTACTAGCCTTGAGATCTCTATGAATAATTCTAAATCTAGAATACTGATGAAGATATAATAACCCTTGAGCAATTCCTTCAATAATTTTAACACGTGATTGCCAACCTAAGAGACGCTTTTTGGTTGGATCTGTTGTAATACCAAAATGACACAAGTTTAAAAAAATACTGATGATAAAATCTGACATAGCATTGCAAAGTAATGAAAATGTAAATTCCGGGGAATATAAATCACATACCAAAAAGGAAAACATCCAAGCTTTTGTTAGGCATGTACTCGAGAATCAAAATCTTTTCGCCTTGCTCTACACAGCAACCCAAAAGTTTAACAAGGTTCCTGTGTTGAAGTTTTGCTATAAGCATCATCTCATTTTTAAACTCTTCGAGTCCTTGTCCTGACTGACTTGAGAGCCTTTTAACTGCAACTTCTTGTCCATTAAGTAATCGACCCTGCATTCTAAATATTGTTAATGTTTTACACCAGCAGTACTTCACTATGGACATTTGAGGTATCAACAATTCTACCTTGTAAACAGGGCCAAAGCCACCTTCTCCAAGCTTACATTGCATAGAAAAGTTTTTTGTAGCAGCAGCCACGCTGGCCAAGCTGAATAATGGCAACCAAGAATCCTTGCCCTTATCTTTTCCGTCTCCATTTACTTCATCGAATTCATTTGTTCTTCTTGTAATGCCCATATTTATGTCAAATGCCAACAGATCCTGGTTTGTTTCCATATTCTCTGTTTCTGTAAGACCACAACTTTTAAAACTGTGAGTATACATGTTCTATCACATGCCATATCATACAACATACCAGTGAGTGATATGAAAAAAATTACCTTTCTCTTTGCAGTTTCTCCTCCGTCCACAAAATATGTAAAAGGAAGGAAGAAGTACCAGTGGAAGAACAAGTATTGCAAGTATCCAGAGTAGCTTCCTTTTTCCTACATCCAGACAAAGAAATTCAATAGAAAGTAAATAAAATCGTAGGTAGCGGAGCCAAATAACTTAAATTACTTAAATCACCCCTAGTTTTAGTTTTGTTCATCTGTTTCTCTAACATTTAATTCCTCAAACATGTTGGCTTAAATACATTTTGATTCAACTTGAAAATTTTTTACAACATCAATTTCAGGAAAGCAAAAATTGTGCCTGTTTCTGAAGCGGGTACTCGTAGGTAGACAGACTGTCCGGTGAAGTTTCTTGTTGGCCTATTCACATCAAGCAGGTCCCCAAACCACATTAAACAGCCGCTGCCTTCTGTTACATTGGAATTAGCATAAGCTGTACAAGTGCAGTTTTTCAAGCATTCAGCCGCGCATTGCTGCAGATTCATACTCTTGTTGAGAGAAACCTCTATGAAGTCTGGCGCTCTAATGTTATCAAGCTTTATAAACTGGTGTCCCCCTATGCATTCTGAAGAATGACTTCTCTCGCATTTTACAGGCCCTGTCTGGTTGACTTTTGATTTGAGTTTGAATCCCTCCAAGCACTCACATATAGGTTTCTGGTCGGGGCTGCAAATAGTATTAGCACCACAGTACCCATATTTACCACAATATTCATCTGGAAATGAGAACACCAGGTCCCAATCATTGCCGTTCTTGTTCCATATTTGACGCGTGAGTAGACCTGAGGGGTTGAGTTTTAAAGTCATTATGCTTGGACGGTTGAAGGGCTCATACCAGTAACTAATTTCGTCTTGATTTTCTACCAAATATTGTTCATAAAGAAAGTTTGTATATGAAATAGCAGATACAAAAGCAGCTCCATTCCATTGTCCGGAACAGGCAAATTTTACTGATCCATTGAAAATACACATTTTAGGAATCACCTTAATTTCAAGTCTGCTAGTGAATTTCCCAGGAGATGGATCGTCATCACTTTGCCATGATGATAAGTATCGTTCCAGACGATTCTTTAAGTCCCAGCCCATCTTCATGCCTTGCAACAGAGTGTCTGTTGGGTAATCGAAGCTCTGCCACAAGTAGCTTTCAGTAGTATTACCGCTGGAGTTATCCCTTATAACAAGGTTTCCATCATCTCTGAGTTGTGCCACTGGATTTTTTACTTCGCTAAACGCGTTTGTAGACCAGATAGTGCCATTTGTTTGGTTGAGAAGAACAAGATTTCCCTTGTTGCTAATGGTTAATACTGCGTTATGATCGGAGATAGGCCTATCTCTATTTGCAACCCACACAACTGTATCAGGGACCTGCCGGAACCATATTCCCAGGTACCTGCTCTTTGATTTTCCAGGGGAGAAGAAGCCTAGCTCAAACCTTTGAGAAAATGAAACTAACTTCCCACCATCACGGATGAAGGATGCTGGAGTCACTGTATCAGCTGCTAATGAAACCTTCACGCTCAACGACAAGATCAAAGAGCAAAAGATGCTAAAGCATGGAAGTATCGCCATTCATAAAACAGGAAAGAAAATTTTTTAATAATTGTTTTGAGATCGGATTCACTTCAATTTATGAGAATAAAGGTGCGTGAAACAAACTCTATTTCTTGAACTCCCGTTGTTAACTTTCTTGAGTTCTGCTATTTGAAGTAAGAGAAGACAGAAGGAAGACAGAATTGATTTAATTAACCAATAAAAATGTGGCTCACAATAAGTTTAAAAAAAGCACGTCAATAAAGTTCTGCTTTTTTTGTTTTTTTCCTTGGACAAGGGTTTTAACTCTTAACGTGAGGATCTAAAACGGTAGAGCACTCTCTTCAAATAAAATGGGAAATTTACAGTAATAATCATAAATTTTTTTTTATTTTAATCCCCTAAAAATATTTCTATCAACATTAGCCATTAAAGGTATTTTGAGTCTAAAATACCCTTTCCTCATCTCTCCCCCAAACTCCTTTCTCTCATCTCTCCCAAACCGATCCATCTCTCCCATCATCGGCGGCGACATCAACGCTCATCGGCGGCGGCTCACCGGCATCCGATCTCCGATCTATAACCTTCAACAAAAGCTAAGTAAGTCATTTTTCTTATTTTCATTAATTTAAAATGAGATTTTAGAATAATAATAGTTATAACTTGAGAATAATGGTGATGGTGGTGATATTTGTGTTGATTGGTAGTGTTTGGGAGTATTTTGGGGGTGGGGAGGGAGGGAGGCAGGTTGCCCATGCTACTATCGCACCAGATCTGGTGCGAGGGGCTTGCTGTCGCACCTGCTTTGGTACGATAGGAAAGCCTGTCGCACCAAAAATTACAGTGTCTTTGTCTCGTTTATTTTTAATTTTTTTCTGTAAATATAATGTAATAATTTTATAAAAATTACAGATACATGGCGAAATCAGAATCACCGGATATCGAAGTAGGGAAGATGTATTTTCGTTATGCCGATCACTTTCCTGGTCGAATTTCAAGCATGTGTAAGTTATCTTCGGTCGTAAAAGTCATCGAGGAAAAATTAACAAAGCGGCAGTTGAGTATGTTCAAAAGGGATATATTTGGGCATTTCTTGGAGTGTCGAAGTTTTCCATTTAGCGGGGTAATTTTGCACAATCTTTTATTGAGGCAAGTGGCCCATGAAGACGATAACCGTGAGGATCAGTTATGGTTTCAAATAGGTGAGCATTTGATTCGCTTGTCAATTGTTGAATGGTGCTTGGTTACCGGACTTTCATTTGGTGTTGATACCAATCAACAAAATGATGAAATGGAGCAGAGGCTACGGAATACGTATTTTGGTGGCGTGTATCATAAGATTAATATGAACCAATTTGATGCAGTATTTAAGGAGTTGAAATTTGAGAAAATGGATGATATGGACGCATTAAAGATTGCGATGTTTTATTTTGCGGACAGAGTACTAAATGCAAGAAAAAATCACTGTCAACTCAATTTCGATTGGCTTGATCAAGTTGATGATATACAGTCCTTCCGAAAGCGACCATGCGGTCTATTGTCGTGGGAAATGATTTACGAGAGTCTTGACAATGCACTGTTCGAGAAAGACGAGAAATTTAAGAAGACTCGGTTGAAAAATCCAGATCATAACATTGAAAAATACAACGTTTACGGCTTTACATCTGGGGTTATGGTGCGTTTTTTTTGTTTATTAATAAGTTTTATAGTATTAAATATTTGATAGTTGTTTTATTTATTTGATTTTTTTACTTTACTAAATTTAAATTATGTATACTTACTTAAAATTTTTAATTGAATTTATGCCAGGGGGACGTTTTACAAACTCTTGAGCCAAATTCAAAGGAGAGTAGCAGCAAACATTGGCTCTCTGTGAAGGGTTACTTGCCAAGCATTCCAGACTGGGTTCATAAGGTCGATATACTCTAAGTACTAATAAACGTTTAATTGAACTTTTTGATGGTTTATTTAGTAATTTTAAATGATACTTGGTGCAGCACCAACCCTCAATCAAGGCGATGCCGTCGGTTACAAGGCAATCAGACGAGCATGACGAGCATGACGATCATGATGACATACCAAACCCAATACCAGAGCAGCGTCATGACACTGATGAGGATGAGGTGGTTGTTGATGACCACCAGCAGCGAACAGACAACTCTGATGACACACGGGATTCTGAGGTTATAAATAATATATGATATTTATATTTTCGAAGTTAATAATTTAATAATTTTTATCGTTATTCTAAAGTTTTATTTTTTATTTGGTAATAGTCGAGGACAAAGCAGTTTAATGAGTACATACAACGACGGCTGGATAAGATTGATCGTAATGTGTACGAAATAAAGTCAGAATTAAAAGATTTTAAAGAAACCGTTGTTGGCTTCATCGACACATTTTCTAAACGTCCAAATAAGGATTCACCCACTTCATGCACGTATGCGGTGAGCAAATTTAAATTTATTAATTATGGTCGTTTAACTTTTAATATGATACTTGTTTAATATGTTCTTGGCGAATGGCCAGACCCCGGATGATTATGGAGTGTATACTGACGTGGACAATGAAAATTTGTCTACGCCCACGTCATTGTATAGTTTCTACGGGGATGTTAGTGGGGAGACCGTGCAAGTGTTCACTGAGGTGCCTCCGGGCGTTAGTAAGTTCGGCCGCGCGTACATACCGTCGTACGTGTATAACAGTCCTTACATGATTCCTCCGGTCAGACGAAGACAGAATGTCCGGCCTTTAGCTCGACCCCAAATTATGGAGCATGCGATTGACATGAGTACGACTGTGGATGTAAATCCACTGAGAGGATTAGGGGACTCTAGTCTGTTTGCTGAGTTTGATCGATGGTTCACTGGTGATAGCAGAGTCCTCCGGCGAGTCCAGCACCCGCGGTCATTCTTTCAAACACTTTTGGGTACAGCTTCGATGGGATGGCTAGGCGATGAGGTATTTATATTTTCGAAGTGATATATACTGTTGTGGATTTGTTTCACCAAAATTTATCATTTACATGAGAATATTGTTGTTTCTCTACAGCATATTCACGAGTATCTCCGATTGATTAGCGAGAAACAACGGCAGTATCCAAATGCCTTACTCCAACGCGTCACACATACTGACACATTTTTTTGGGTAACGTGCCGATAAAACTTATAAATACTATTTAATGTTTTAAATGATTGCCTTTATGTTTTGTTAATATATGTATTTCTTTGTTATCTATGTACTAGGTGTTCTTGAATCAGTTATGGAATAATGGGGATTGTTCGGTCGATTCATTGGATTTCGACGACCGCTTGAATAGTTATCTTTGTGGGCGACAACACACAATGTCCAAATCAATGACGGATGTCGATATGGTATGTATTTTATTGCATTTCACATACACCATCATGAAAATATTTGAGTTGTCGTTTTATTTCATATCTAACGAATAATTTTTTCAATTTTAATATACAGTTACTCATCCCTGTTAACTTGGACGGCGCGCATTGGGTACTAGCACGAGTTGACTTTCGGAAAAATAAAGTCTGGATTTATGACTCATTACTCACATTTCGCGACGACAAAAGGTACAAGTTGAAATTCAAGCCACTTGAAGTTATATTCCCTCGATGGTTGGAATATGTTGGCTTCTACAATATCCGACCGGAGTTGCGGAGTGCAGACCCCTGGAAAGTCATCGCAGTTAAGAGCGCGCCACAACAAGAGCCCGGAACTGGCGATTGCGGTGTTTTTGTTTTGATGGTTACGATGTATTTAATGTTCGGGCTTGGCTTGGAGTTTAACGCTAGTCATGTCGAGTACTTTAGAAAGAAAATTGCAGTTGACATTTTTAATGACGATATTGTATTGTAAACCGTTCATCGTAATTTGAATATTGACACTTGAAGTTTCATTTTAATTTGTGCACTAAAATTTATATATATGTTAATGCTCACATTTGAATATTTAAAATCAAAATAAATTTTAATGACATATAAATGTTAATACACAAAAACAATTACAGTTTTAACCAACGAAACACAAAAACAACTAAGTTCGAGTCGACGCAATGGGATTCTTACATCGCTTACGATTATGGCCCAGTTCATGACACCGCCCGCATCTTACAGTTCGCCGGTTAACGTCCTCGCCAGCCGAGGGTATTCTGAGCTCTTTACGACGACCAGGTGGTGGTGCCTCAACTGGTGGGTATACTTGCATCTCCTGAACTTCATCTGGAACTTGCCAATCAGCCACATCACCAACTGGCTCTACTGGTTCTGCATAAGCCATCGCCAACGATTCTGTAGTGTAAAAGTCCGAGCAAAGGTTAATAAAATCCACCCGGTGTGTTACACACGCCGCAATTGCATGAGCACATACAAGCTGATCAAGCTGAAATACTCTGCAGGTGCAAGTTCTCTTTTACAAGTCAACCAAACTTTCCTTAAGCCCACCGCCTATAACTTGAAATCGATGCGGAGACACCGGCCGAACTGTCATTCTTTCAGCTATAGTTCTCCTCTCAGTGACTATTTCATCCGCCCATGTTGTTAGCCGAGTAGTCATTGATTCAGCCACAATTTTCCTATCATAAAACCATTGCTGCATTGTTTTCCTAAAGTGATCAACAAGATGAGTAACAGGAAATTTTCGAGGTTCCCGCATGAAAGAATTAACACTCTCCGCGATGTTGGTGGTAAGTATGCTGTACCTCCTACCTTCAAACTGAGACCTTGCCCAATTACACGTACCGACATTATTTTCTAGGTAATCAGCTGCACCCGAGTGGATCATCCACAACCCTTCAAGTTGTCTCTTAAATTCCTCGTGGCCATATGCTTTTGCTGCATTAATAAAGGCAGGCTCAAATTCATCCCAACGAGCTTTGGACATTTTAAATTGTGACTTAATGTTACCTTTGACGTGGTAAAAACAAACGCCATGAGTTGCATTATGAAATACTTTCAGAACGGCTCTCCTTATGGCAGTGCATCGATCAGAGATAATTACCAACTCAGGTCTATCGCCAATCACACCGTATAACTTCATCATAAACCATTCCCAAGCCTCATTGTTTTCTGAATCCATGATCCCAATGGCTAACGGATACAATTGGTTGTTACCATCAAGGCATGTTGCCACGAACATGCTTCCACGATATAATCCCTTCAGATGAGTACCATCTACAGTAATAACAGGCCGGATGTACTGCATAAAGCCCTTGATGGAAGATTCGAGTGCTACAAAATAGTACAAGAAATTACCATCTCCATCTTGCTCAAAGTGAGTGACTGTACCCTCATTCGCTATAGTTAGTACGTGAGAGTATTTAGGGAGCAAGTTGTATGACTCTGCAGGGTTGCCTCGAACTATTTGAAGACCAACTTCTCTCGCACGATATGCCTGCTGGTATGTTAAATAAACACCGTATTCCTGTTGCATATCTGCTCTTATGTCATTCGGAGTATAAATCCTCTTGTCTTGAATATATTTATCTGTGATAATATGACCGACAACTCGACTCCTTACTTGATGACGTCCATCAACCAATACCTCATTATGACAAGTGTGTACATTGTCAATTCTTTTTACCAC
>MKYO02007786.1:418789-610951 GCA_002013955.2 Citrus medica
ATCGTAACACAATTCAAGTACAACTGAATCCATTAAGCCTGAAATTATAAACAAAAATTATTTGAATCCGGATCAAATTAATAGAGTTTCAATGAATCTCCAAGTTTTGGTGTGACAGGCAGCCTGTCGCACCAAAACTTGGTGCGACGGGGAGCCTGTCGCACCAAGACAAGGTGCGACAGGCACCTGTCGCACCAAGACTTGGTGCGACAGGCGCCTGTCGCACCAACACTTGGAGCGACAGGCGCCTGTCGCACCAAGCAAGGTGCGACAGGCAGCCTGTTGCCAGATTTACACTCATCACCCACGACTCAGTTCAGTTCAGTAAGTTCAGAAAATAACTCAGAAAATAATTCATACCACCAGTGATGCCGATTAGTGTTGGATTCAGATATATTATGATCGGATTTCACTTTTTCCGTCGCCTTTTGCCGTCGTCGTTGTTGCTTGATGATTCACAAAGTTCTGTTTGGTTTACCCATATTGGAGAAAGATTATTGCTTTTGATGTGTAAAGAAGGGTAATTTGGGGAGAAAGGCTTCTGATTGGCTAATGTTGATAGAAAAAAATATGAACGGTTAGTTGTGAAAATAATAAAATATTAATGGTTATTTTCGTAAATTTCCCATATAAAATGAGGTTACTTTAATATCTTATTTTTGGAGAAATTTTAGGTGTAATTATAGTATTGTGTCATAATTATATCTAGTCATTAGATATCAATAAACCTCACCAATTTAACTACATCCAATGATTAAATATAACTGTAACACGATGTCACAGTTACACTGTAATATGATCCCATATCTTCATAATTTAGAGGTACAGTTCCGATATTTTTAAACATCATTCTCTTTAAAGATAAGGTAGAGATTTCATTTTATTTTTTTATTAATATTTTAATATAATTATGGGGCCAACCAATGAAGAAAAAATGGTAAGCGAATGAAAACGGAGTAAGTGGCTGTCGTTTCTTTCTTCATTTTATCGTTCTGACGTTCAGCTATCATTTTCCAACTTTCTAAGTCTTGTACCGTGGTCAACCCATTGTTAACTTTCTTTGCCCTTGTGGTGAGGGACTCTAAAAGTTAGTTTGAATTTTTTGTAATATTTGTGGTGTTCCAGTCAATCACACATGTGACATGCCGTGATACTTTTGATTTTTCCAAATAAAATTTTGAGCCTTTCCTTTTTTAACCATTGGATTGTCCCACACAATTCCTTCTCCTAATTCGTAATTAGGTGCGTCATTCCCTGTAAATACAAAGTAATAAAAAATAAAACAGATAAACATCAAAATTGCAATATTTTGGTACAAGAATAATAATATCTTTTCATTTTTTACTAAAGACGACGCAAGTATTTTTTTCATTTCAAAATGTTAAAAGTGTCCATACACTTCCATATTGCAGCAACATTTTTTTCCAGCTCATCTTTAGCTTTGATGGAAAGTAGATTACAATGTAAAAACTGGAGCTTGATTTAGCGTGCACCGTCGGCTAGGTTATGATGCGACGGCACGTGCGGTAAGCTTTCATTGGAGAAATCTGCTGTAGGGCCTACCACCCCCCAGTAAGAGCGTGACACGCCTCGCACGCTAGATCACACAAAAGGAAGATAGAAAGGGGTTGTTTTGAGTTCCTGGGAGGTTCTTCACGAGGGTCCTTTAGCTGGAGCGAGGTTCTTCGAATTGAAGACTTGGGAAAAGAAATGCCGTTAGAAAGGGACGTTGGTGGTGACCGATGATGACAACCCAATAGCGGAGCCAAGATACTGTCCCCAGTCAGTTTTAGAAAATTTTGAAGTGTAATTTTAAATATGTTCATAATTTATTTGAATTTGTGACAGTGTCCCAGCTCACTATTAAAATTGCTTTAGATAATTTTAAAGGGTTTTAAATTTAACCTTGTGGCAAAAAAAAAGGAGTAAAATTTTAAAACTTATTAGTTATTTTAATTCCATAAACATGAATTAACGACATCTAAATAAAGAAAAATGTAATTTAACTAACAAAATAATAATTAAAACATTGAAACGCACAGCAAATTGCGCGGTCGGGTTCAATTGATTTTCGGTGTGATGGCAGCAGTAAACTCGGCGACGGAGATGAGTGGCGTCTCTGAACAGTAGCTGGTCTATGGTGAACAACGGCTGAGCTTTGCATTGATGGGTTTCATAATTTTTATCATTGAGATCCTTATAGTTTCGTAATTTTTCTTTTGAATAGAAAATTTTTATATTTATGTATTTAAGTCAAAAAACAGTTATGAACTTAATGAATTCTAGTTTTAGGCCCAATTGAAATTGGGCTTAATGGATTAAAATATATAGATAAAATTTAACACATTAAATTTATTTTTTGGTTTAAAAGTTTTATTTAAAAAAATTATTTATTTATGTTCTTTCTAAATTAAAATTAGACCAATAATAAATTTAAAAACCTAATTTCTCTTAGTCTATTAACAAATACAAGGTTATGGAAGATGAACATTGGCAAGAACCCCAATGAAAATTCGGTTTAGGGTTAATGTATTTTTTCATTTTAGGAAAGCTATGAATTAAGATTATTTAATTATTTTTCTATATCTTATGTTTTTGATGATAACATGCCATAATAACATGTCATATAGAATAGGTAGTGCCACTCTATACATAATGATACATTTCATTCATTAATTATGAATTTCATTATATTGTTTGAAATTTGCATATGCTTAATAATATTGAATATCATCTAAATAATATTATACGAAGTATGCAATTAACAATATATAATTAATGTATGTTTTAAAATAGAAAAATCAATTTTAAAATATTAAGTAGGAGAGGGAAAAATCAAGATAATTTTTCCTACTGGCTCCATTGTTAGTTTAATAATAAAATTATATATATACTTTAACTTCATGATACGGTGATGCTCCCTTCGGAGGGTATATATATTAGACATTTTATTTGATGAACTTATTCAAAGATAAAATTGAAATATTTTTCAATCAATTGATCACCCCAATGGTGACTATTGATATAAAAAATACGTAGATTGAAACAATGATTATACACTCAACTAAATATTTATTATTAACCTTCCCAACGAAACTCTGTTAACAAATTTAGCCCCAAAAAGATAATGAAAATTATTTATCATGTCTCAAAATGAAAGTAAATAATCCAATGGATAATTGGGTTTAGTAAGTGTAGACATGAATTCTGATAACTCTATGAAATGAGAGTTATCATAGAACTTTTAGACTTAAATTAATATTACTTAGAGAGTAAATGATATGTTTTTATTGCATTTTTGTTACATTTTGCATAAACATTCATTTTAGTTTAGTCTTAATAAGTTTTGCTTGATTTAAAGTAATTCGTGCTCAAATTGTGTGCATAATTGTAGGTTTCCAGAAGCTTATAATTCATGGAAGGAATGCTGATGCAATAGGCTGGCAAAAAGGAGGAAGAACATGGCTATAAAAGAATTGAAACAAATATGGAACATTTAAGTTGCTGTAGCCGTTGCTGTAGCAATCCTGGAACAATGACAGAGAAAATTTCGTGCGGGATACTTACAGAATTGCGATCTGCAGTTTCCTAATTTGACTTATGTGCACCCTAGGCTTCCGTTTATCATAATTTTCAACTATAAAAGACGCACACATCATAAGGATGGGGGATGACCGCCACCCAAGGAGAAAAACATAAAGAAACAAAAGAAAAACAAGATTCAAGAGAGAGATTGAAGGCTACACAAGAGGAAAAATTGCAGAGATCAATTGGGAGCTCAATCCTTCTTATCATTCTCTTGTTTTCGTGTTTTCTATTTATTCATGGGGATGTGTTTCATGGCTAAAGCTTTGTTCTTTATTTTTCTTTTGCAAACCATAAATTAAATTTATTTGTGGTTGAGTGATAAATAATCTTGATGGTTTATCGACTAAATATATGTGTTACTGCATGTTTGCTGTAGCAGTTTATTTTGATAGTATTTATTTTTATTCATTATTTCGGTTGATCACCCATTTAATAATACAAGTTAGGAGAGAGCCGCAAAAAGGCCTATCTTAGAGGAACATATCAGAGCAATACTTGGTTTTAGATTCAGTTTCCTGGATTGAGTTTAACTTATTTCAAAAGGGTCATGCTTAATCTAAAATTAGTGATGAACTAGACATATGAATTCACCTTATAAGATAAATAGAACCTAAGCGTGTAATGCTATATCTTATGTAGGCATAACTACTAATCACTGTTAGGTTGCATATAGATATAAGATATCTAATATGCGACGGCTGAGAATACGTAAGGATTCTGCTCAGTGCTGTAGCAGATACTGCAGCAACCGAGCCAACCATTAGAAAATAGTCAAGACCATTAGGAGAGTTTATTCACTCACCTACTTTATATTCCTATTGATTTATCCTTGAGATTGACGTGATAATTTACTCTGTTGCATTTTATTTATTACGTTTTTATTTTAATTAGTATAACAGTTTCACTAAGTGTTTTATTTTATTTTAGTACAAAATCTGCACTGTTAAGATTGCTGTAGCAAATCTGATAACATCAATCCCTGTGGAGACGATCTTGAATACTCATCTCTTTATTACTTGTTGCGTACACTTGCACATTGACACCAATATCATTAGTATTTATACCCAACAAGTTTTGGTCGTCGTTGCTGGGGATCGATTGTTCATTGTGATTTATGAAATTAGTTTTAACGATGCTAATATTTTATTTTATTTTAATTTGTTTATTTTGTTCACATAGGTGATCTAGCAACCCTTGCATGCGCAAATATAAATATGTTGACTTCCAGTTTGATCCAGAAATTGAAAGAACTGCAAGGAGATTGAGAAGAGAGTATCGAGAATTACAAGCTGCTGTAGCAATGAATGATTTGTAAGATTTGAGAAACTTGAACCATAGAGAGGGGATACAACCTGTCAATGTACATGATGGTCTGAATGGACAATGTGTTCAAAGGCAACCAGAGAACAACAACATTATTCACATGGTGAATGATAGAGATAAAGCCATTCGAGACTACGCAGTGTTGACTCCTCAAGCCATACATCCGGGAGTAGTTAGACCCGACGTTCAAGCTAACAATTTTGAACTCAAATCCATGATGTTTCAAATGCTTCAAACAGTGGAGCAATTTAATGGTTTGCTATCCGAAGATCCTCATCTAACCTTAAGTTATTTCTGGAAGTGAGTGATGCTTTCAAGATTGCTGGAGCATCGCAAGAAGCATTGAGACTCAGACTTTTCCCGTTTTCTTTGAGAGATCGAGCAAGAGCATGGTTGAATTCTCTACCACCAGATTCTATCACTACATGGAATGATTTGGCTGACAAATTTTTGATGAAATACTTCCCGCCAACCAAGAATACAAAGTCGAGGAACGAGATTACATCTTTCCATCAACTTGAAGATGAGAGCTTGTGTGATGCATGGGAGAGATTTAAGGAGTTACTCAGGAGATGTCCTTATCATGGTATTCTTTGCTGCATACAGTTGGAAACTTTCTATAATTGTCTCAACTAAAGCACTAGATTGATGGTAGACGCTTCAGCAAATGGGGCCTTATTATCTCAGTCTTACAATGAGGCTTATAAAATTTTGGAGAGGATAACCAACAACAACTATCAATGGCCATCAACCAAACAAGCTGCAACAAGAGGAACAATAAGAGTTCATAACGTAGATGCCTTAACAACATTGTCAGCCCAAGTACTTCATTAACAAAGATGGTAGAGGATATGACTATTGCTCCAGCAACTGTTAACCAAATATCTGATATGTCTTGCGTTTATTGTAGAGAAGGGCATTTATTTGACAATTGTCTTGGTAATCCAACTTTGGTTAACTATATGGGCAGTTTCAATAGGTAGAACCAGGACAATCCACATTCAAACACTCACAATCCTGGATGGAGACAGCACCCAAACTTTTCATGGAGTTATCAGAACCAGACCACTGCAACACTCAGTAGACAAAACAAACTTGCTCAACCACCTGGATTTTATCTACAAAATTAAGAGCAAAGAAGTATCAACAATGATCAACTTAGCTCCCTTGAAGGTTTGATTAAGGATTATATTGTGAAGAATGAAGCAGTTGTCTAACGTTATACTGTTTCTTTGAGAAACTTGAAAAATCAAATTGGACAGCTTGCTACAGCATTGAGCAACAGACCTCAAGGTAGTTTACCCAATAATACAGAGGACCTAAGAAGAGAAGGGAAAGAGCACTGCAAAGTGATTAACTTGAGATCTGGAAAGGATATTTATAGTCCCGTTGGTGTACCAAAAAGAAGAATTGAGTCCACCCAAGGTCAAAAAGACACTCAAGTAGAGAATGAGTCACTGTCTTCCGCTTTTCAAAATACAAATCAATGCAGTTCTGCTACAGTATCTGCAGAAAATTATGATCCAGCACTTTGTGGTGAGGAAACTACAACAACAACAACAACAACCCTGAGTAGAGCAAAAGAGAAGCAGTCTGCACAATTTGCTGCAGCACAACAGTTTAGACATCCACCACCCTTTCCTCAAAGGTTTCAGAAGCAAAAATAAGACAAACAGTTCAATAAAATTTTGGGAGTGCTGAAACAACTACATATCAATATCCTTTTTGTGGAAGCTCTAGAGCAAATGCCAAATTATGCAAAATTTTTTAAGGATATATTGACAAAGAAAAGTAGACTTGGAGAATTTGAGACAGTTGCTCTAACACAAGAGTGCAGCCGAATGCTTCAGAGTAAGATACCACAGAAGATGAAGGATCCAGAAAACTTCACAATTCCATACTCTATAGGCACTAAATACAGTGGCAAAACACTTTGTGATTTAGGGGCTAACATCAATCTCATGCCTTTATTAGTGTTTAAGCAATTGGGAGTTAGTGAATGTAGACCAACAACAGTGTCTTTACAATTTGCTGACAGATCTCATGCCTATTCAGAAGGGAAGATTGAAGATGTATTGGTGAAGGTGGGTAAATTTATTTTTTCAGTGGATTTCATTGTGCTAGACTTTGAGGTAGACAAAGAAGTGCCAATCATTCTAGGAATACCTTTCTTAGCCATTGGAAAGACTTTAATTGATGTTCAAAAAGAGAATTAACCATGAGGGTGAATGAACAGCAAGTTACATTCAATGTGCTGGATGCCATGAAAAGTCCTCATGAGATTGAAGATTGTAATTTTATCAGTGTTGTGGACTTTGTTATAGCAGAGAGATTACCAATTGCTGCAGTAAGGAAGAAATCAATGTTGTAACATTTGAAGAACTTGATGATGAAGATCATGGAGCAGCTAACATAGCATGGTCAAGGGAGAAGCAACCTTTCAGAATTGACGAGCAAATCCAGCAAAGGGAACTCACTCCAGACCAACAAGAATTCAAGGTTAATGGGCCGAGAGTGAAGCACTGTATGGGAGATGATGTGAACAACCTAAGGAAGGATCGATTTTTGAAGGATCCAGGTTGAGAAAACAAGAAAGGTCAGGCTGAAAGACCTAAAATCAAGCGCTAATTGGGAGACAACCCAATAAGGGAAGTTGTTTCAAGTTTTTATGGCATTGAATTTAGCTTTTGAATTATTTAATTTGTCTTTTTGTTATTTTAAGTGTGCATCTAATTTTTTATGTCTTTATGTTACATTGCAGCAAGTAAAAAAAAATGTGGGCAAAAAGAGCAGGAGGGAATTGCTGCAGCATCACTTACAGCATGACATAACAGAAGATTCTCAAACAACAGAGGCATTTCTTGCTTTTGCAGCAGCAAATGGATTGATCAGATTTTATGATAAGGAGTGTTTGAGAAGTATATCAAAGGAAAAGTGACTCTTTACAGCCTATGCTGTAGCAGAGCTTTCAGCAACAGGGGAGTACCCTTACCCGCTAGTTTATTTTATTTCTTTCTGTAAAATTTTTCTTTCATTAGTTTTAATTTTCTGATTCATTATGCATGTCCTTTTATTGAGTGTATGCATGTCCGGTTCTTGTGGTTTTGTTTCGTATGTTTATGAGGACACAACACCACTTAAGTTTGGGGCGGTTGTGTTTCTGAGTGCATGTGTTTATGCTTATGTTGTGTGAAGCTCTGTCATCTAATATTTGTGTATGGATTTGAAAACCTAATGAAGATAAATTGAGTGTTATTTAGTATTTATGAGAAAGCCAAGTAGAGATAATTATAGATGGAGGTTGAACTTCTGTCCCGACACTTAGACTTTGGTTGAGTTTTATGAGAATGTGGTAGCAGAGCCAGGAAAACAAAAAAAAAAGAGTAGAAAATATCTCAAGTTTGGGGGAAAATTTTTGTTGGATTGTGCCTGTTATGAAATAAATTCTGCTCCAATGGTTTAAGTTGTTGAGTAACCAGGGTTGAGTATGCACCCCATATGAAAACTTGAGTCCAAAGGAAACATGAGCTACGGGCAGTGCTGCAACAATTATAAAAAAAAAAGAGAAAAAAAGAAGAAGAAAAGCAAAAAAAAAAAATGGTGATAAAGAGATCTGCTACCTAGGATACTGAGTAACCTGGTCTGTTCATGAGCCCCATGTTTAGCCTTGAGTCAAAGGCATCCAAAGGTATGACCTAAATATAACATCCAGAATGCGTTGCTATAGCAACTCTGACATGTACTTTGAATGAGTAATTGGGTGCTGTCATTACGAGTGATAGACATTCACATGAAAGTTCAATGTTGCATTGAAGGGTTTAGCTGAAAAAAAAATTATTATTGTTGTAACACAGTTTGAGTATATTTGTGATTTCTGCTATCCCATATATGAATATATTTGTGTTCTACCTTTGAATTATATGCAATCTCTCTGTAATGTTGTAGCACGTCTGGAATTTGATCAAAGTGGCACACACACACTTTGGACATAATGAAGCCTAAGTCTAGGACTAAATTGCTAAGGCTATTTTGCGTGATTCAGAGTGTGATATGAGGGTGGAAGAATTCTTGCAAATTTGATGTCAAAGCTAAGTTATTTGTTGCATGATTGTGTGATTGAAGTGTTAGCGTTGTTGTCATTACTTGAGGACAAGTAATAGTTTAAGTTTGGGGGTGTGATAACTCTATGAAATGAGAGTTATCATAACACTTTTAGACTTAAATTAATATTACTTAGAGAGTAAATGATGTGTTTTTATTACATTTTTGTTACATTTTGCATAAACTTTCATTTTAGTTTAGTCTTAATAAATTTTGCTTGATTTAAAGTAATTCGTGTTCAAATTGTGTGCATAATTGTAGGTTTCCAGAAGCTTATAATTCATAGAAGGAATGTTGATGCAATAGGCTGGCAAAAAGGAGGAAGAACATGGCTATAAAAGAATTGAAACAAATCTGGAACAGTATAGTTGTTGTACCCGTTGTTGTAGCCATTGCTGTAGCAATCCTGGAACAACGATATAGAAATTTCCGGGCAGGATATTTGTAAAATTGCGATCTGCAGTTTCCTAATATGACTTATGCGAGCCCTAGGCTTCCGTTTACCTTAATTTTCAACTATAAAAGAAGCACACATCATAAGGATAGGGGAGGGTCGTCACCCAAGGAGAAAAACACAAAGAAACAAAAGAAAAACAATATTCAAGTGAGAGATTGAAGGCTACACAAGAGGAAAAATTACAGAAATCAATTGGGAGCTCAATCCTTCTTATCCTTCTCTTGTTTTCGTGTTTTCTATTTATTCATGGGGACGTGTTTCATGGCTAAAAATTTGTTCTTTATTTTTCTTTTACAAACCATAAACTAAATTTATTTGTGGTTGAGTGATAAACAATCTTGATGGTTTATTGACTGAATATATGTGTTGCTGAATGTTTGCTATAACAGTTTATTTTGATAGTATTTATTTTTATTCATGATTTCGGTTGATCACCTATTTAATAATACAAGTTAGGAGAGAGCCGCAAAAAGGCCTATCTTAGTGGAACATATCAGAGCAATACTTGGTTTTAAATTGAGTTTCCTGGATTGAGTTTAACTTATTCCAAAAGGGTCATGCTTAATCTAAAATTAGTGATGAACTAGACGTAGGAATTCACCTTGTAGGATAAATAGAACCTAAGCGTGTAATGCTATATCTTATGTAGGCATAACAACTGATCACTGTTAGGTTGCATATAGCTATAAGATATCCAACATGCGACGGATGAGGACATATAAGGATTCTGCCCAGTGCTGTAGCAGATACTGCAGCAACCGAGCCAACTATTAGAAAATAGTCAAGACCATTAGGAGAGTTTATTCACTCAACTACTTTATCTTCCCATTGATTTTATCTTTGAGATTGACGTGATAATTTATTTTGTTGCATTTTATTTATTACGTTTTTATTTTAATTAGTATAACAGTTTCACTAAGTGTTTTATTTTATTTTAGCACAAAATCTGCACTTTTAAGATTGCTGTAGCAAATATGATAACATCAATTCCTGTGGAGACGATTTTGAATACTCATCACTTTATTACTTGTTGTGTACACTTGCACATTGACACCAATGTCATTAATATTTATACCCAATAAATTCTTTAATGGATAGTTTGTCAAAGCGGTACTAGATTGTCGTTACAATAAATTAAAATGCATTTATGATTTTATGCATTCTTGTCATTTATTGTAAATTTAATATCAAATTATTTATGCATAGATGTTTTATTTTTCAGAAAATGTCTTCCCTGAGCCCACTTACTATTATTCTGAATCAAAACAAACTCACTGGCGAGAACTGTATAAATTGGTAAAGAAATCTATTCATTGTCCTGACTGCTGAAAATTATAAATATATTTTAACCCAGCCATGCCCTCCAGTTCCAAAGGAAGATGCTCATAGAAATCAGAGGATGTTTTATGAGAAATGGCAAAAGGCCAATGAAATGACAAAATGCTACATTTTAGCCTTGATTTCTAATATTCTATAGACCAAACATCAGCACTTTGAGGCTGCCATTGAAATAATGGATAGTCTCCTGGAGATGTTTGGGCAGAGTACTCGCTCTACGAGACAATCAGCGCTGAAATGTATTATGAACAGAAAAATAGGAAAGGGCACAAGAGTTTGTGATCATGTCCTCAAAATGCTGGACTATTTGAATGGGGCTGAGATTCAGAGAGCACAAATCGATGATAACTCAAAGATTGACATGGTGCTAGAATCTCTACAAAAACATTCAAGGAGTTTTAAGGTCAATTATAGCATGAACAAAAGAAAGATGACCTTAACTGAATTGATGAATGAACTCAATTCTGCTGAAGATATCTATTGTGTTGAGAAATCTCTGGGAAGCATTAATATTGCTGAAAAAGGTTCTTCTTTTAGACCTAAGCCGAAAGGCAAAGGTAAGAAAAAAGCTAGGAAAAAGAAACCGTCTACCAAGCAGGATGGCAAGCCAAAAAGCAAATGCTTCAAGTGTGAACAGAAAAGTCACTGGAAAAAGGATTGTCCTAAGATTGTGAATCAGATATGGGAAATCTTTTTTTAATTGAGGTTTGTTTAGTTCAGAATCCTATTGACATTTGGGTCTTGGATTCGGGAGCAACTAATCATATTTGTAATTCACTTTATTAGTTTCAGGAAACCAAGAAACTAAGTGATGGAAGCGTCACGCTGCAGTTAGGGACAGGACAATTCGTGTCAGTAGTAAAGATTGAATCTATTTTATTATCTTTTAATAATGACATTTTAGTTTTGAATAATTGTCTTTATGTTCCAGACATTAAGTGGAATTTAATTTCAACAGCTTATTTGTCAAAACAAGGGTACACTGTAAATTTTGGATCCTCTGTTTCTATTTTTTTTATAATAAGAGACTTATTTGTTTGAGTATATTGGAAGATAATTTATATCATTTAAGTTTGATGATCCATTCTATGCATGACACAGTGATCAATAATGATGAGCATATACATTTATCTAAGAAAAAAGATATTTTTTCCAACCAATATTACCTCTAGCATTTACGCTTGGGTCATATAAACCAAAATATGATACGGAGAATGATCAAATATGGACTCTTGGGTTTATTAGAAAATGAATAATTGCTAATCTGTGAATCCTATTTAGAAGGAAAAATGACTAAAAGGCCATTCTTGGGCAAAGGAGTTCGTGCAACAGTACCAATTGAATTGGTACATACAGATGTATATGGACCAATCAGTGTACAAGCTCGAGGAGGTTATGAGTACTTCATCACTTTCACCGATGATTACTCGAGATACGGTTATGTTTATCTGATGCGTCATAAGTCTAAAAATCTTGAAAAATTAAAAGAGTATAAGGCTGAGACAGAAAAGCAAGTAGATAAGAACATAAAGAAACTTCGATGTAATTGAGGTGGTAAATTTCTTTCAGGAGATTTCAAGGAGAATCTGGTTGAAAATGAGATTATGTCTCAGTTAATTACCCCGGGGACACCACAACAAAATGGGGTAGTTGAAAGGAGAAATCGAACTCTTTTGGATATAGTGAGATCTATGCTTATTTATTTGTCAGTGCCAATCTCTTTTTAGGGACTATCACTGGAAACTGTAGTTTACCTCTTAAACTTAGGTACATCTAAGTTAGTGCCTAAAACCCCAATGAAATTATGGTTAGGTCGCAAACCAAGTTTATGACATGTCCGTATTTAGGGATCACAGCACATGTGCTAAAACCAAAGGCAGACAAAATGGATTCATGTTCTGAGGTTTGTATGTTTGTGGGGTATCCCAAAGGATCAATGAGGTTTATTTTATAGTTCTCAAGATATGAAAGTGATCGTGAGCACACATTTCACTTCCTTCAAGGAAGACTATATGAATAACTTCAAACCTAATAGTAAGGTAATACTTAAAGAACTGTCAGATGATCAAGTTGATGCTCAGCTTTCAACACCTGTTATATAACAAGAAGAACAACAACAACTAGCTGATCACCACAAAATTATCCCTGAACAACCATCACTTTTAGAACCTCGTCGTAGTGGGAGGGTAATTAGGTTACCTGCAAGATACATGTTATTGGGAGAAACCTATATGACTATCTCAGATGAACATGTACAAGATCCCACTAGCTAAAACGAAGCTCTAATAGATAGAGATATTGAATTTTAGAAAAAGGCCATGGATCAAGAAATGGAATCTATGTATTCCAATAAAGTCTGGGAACTTATAGAGGCACCAAATGGGGTAAAAATTATATGGTGCAAGTGGATATACAAGAGAAAAAGAGGAGTAGACAAAAGGGTGGAAATATTTAAAGCAAGATTAGTAGCCAAAGGGTTTACTCAGAAAGAGAGAATTGATTATGAGGAAACATTTTCTCTGGTTGCTATGCTTAAATTCATCAGGATTCTGCTTTCCATTGCTGCAGAGCTAGATTATGAAATTTGGCAAATGGATGTCAAGACTGTCTTTCTTAACGGGCATATTAAAGAAGATATCTACATGCAGCAACTAAATGGATTCATACAAAAAGGCCAAGAACACATGGTATGTAAGTTGCAGAGATCCATTTATGGATTAAAGCAAGCATCCTAGTCATGGAACATCAAATTTGATCAAGTGATTAAATCGTTTGGATTCATTCAGAACGTTGATGAACCTTGTGTGCATAAGAAAATTCAGGGAAAATCTATAGCCTTCCTAGTTCTTTATGTAGATGATATTCTCCTAATTGGAAACGATATAGCAGTATTGACTACAATAAAGAGTTGATTAGCAAAATAATTTGATATGAAAGACCTAGAAGAGGTAAGTCATATTCTTGGTATCAAGTTACTACGAGACCGGAAGAGTAAAACTTTAGCTTGGTCTCAAGCAGTCTATATTGACAAGATATTGGCTAGATTTAGCATGGAAAATTCCAAGACTGGTTTGTTACCATTCAAACATGGAATTACATTATCTAAGGATCAATCACCTAAAACATTTGAAGAGATTGAGAAAATGAGATAAGTTCCCTATGCAGAAGCTGTGGGAAGTCTCATGTATGTCATGCTTTGCACTAGGCCAAACATTTATTTTGTGATAGGGATGGTAAACATATATCAATCTAATCTTGGACTTGAACACTAGACTACAGTCAAGCATAGAATGAAGTATCTGAAAAGAACTAAAAATTATATGCTTGTGTATTCTGGTGATGAACTCATTCCAGTGGGTCATAATGATTCTGACTTTATGTCAGAAAAGGATTCTAGAAAATCAACTTCCAACTATGTGTTTACATTAAAAAGTGGAGCTATTAGTTGGAAGAGTGTGAAACAATCTTGTATTGCAGACTCCACAACTGAAGCTGAATATGTGGCTGCATCCGAAGCTGCAAAAGAAGTTGTATGGCTCCGCAAGTTCCTAAAAGATCTTGAGGTGGTACCTATTGTAATTGCACCCTTTAAACTATTTTGTGATAATAGTGGTGCGGTAACTCAATCTAAGGAACCACAAGAAACAAAAACATATTGAGAGGAAGTATGATCTTAGAAGGGATATAGTACATAGAGGTGATGTGGAGGTTACTCAGATTGTGTCATAGTAAAACATGTCAGATCCTTTTACTAAAGCCATAGTTGGGAAACCTTTTAACTTGCACTTAGAATCCATGGGCATGCGTGAGATACCAAATATGCTTTGAGAGCTAGTGGGAGATTGTTGGAAAAATATGCTCTTAAAAGCATATGTGTTTATTTAATTATAATAAATAATTTTTTTGATTAATAAAATAAATGAGGTATTTTATTCTTGTATCTTAATTGCATTATTATTTTGAGTAAAATCCATTTAATCATATTATATATATTTATGTGATCATCATGTGAATTCACAGAAGACATAAATACAAGTTATCTTATGATTAAATAAATTAAGTTCGCAGTTGATAAATTAAGTTGAGCATTTTATTTAGGTATAGACTGTAATAAATTCATTGAATGATTTGTCTTAATCATATATGAATTTATTGATGTAGTACAACTACATTGGACATCATCACATATGAGATTTAATTAACTTTGTAATAACTGCCAAACTTATTAAATCTCATAGGCATTGATTTTACTGTAATCTTAATCTTGAGTTAGTTATGATTTCATTATTGTAATTGTTATTCCATTTGAGTTATCGATTGGCACGACGCGCACTTGTAGTCAAGATTACCCGGTATCTTGGTGGGAACAATTATCAGTATTGAAGTTATAGATTAATAATATAGAATTTGTACACCACATCTCTTGATGAGTTTTCGGCACTTGATCATAGAATTCTCTGGCCAGAATGTGTCAACATATTTAGTATGTTGAAAATGATCATTAGAGAAAACTAGTAAGAATCAAAGAACAATATATAATTAAATTGATTGGATAGTTGAGATATCGATTTAATTAACAATGTGGTACAAAGGATTATGTAGTAAAGAAATTAATGTGGCACGAGTCAGATTATTATTCGAAAATACTATTTTAGATAGTATACAATTATGGAGGTCAATTCCAATCTTTTAGTGGAGTAGATTTGAAATTAAATAATTGGGCTAGTTTAATTATAGGCCTAATTATTGTAGCTACTATTGTATGTACCCATATGATCCTCGAGTTAGCTTATTTAATTGACTGCACCGCTACTGGATTAATAAACAAGATAGCTAGTTATTTGGGTTAAAAGCCTAAATATATTATTTAGTTGGAGACTCCATTTAATATGCTTGTGTGTAAGGGGCTTTGTGTTATTTTACAAGGTGGGCCCCTATAAAACAAGAACAAGTAACAACACTTTGATTTTTATTGATTTTAATTTAAATCAAATGTGATTTTATTGAAATAAATAAATATGGAACCTGGAGTTTCCACAAAATAGAGATATAAAAGAGCTTGTTTTCTAAGAAAAAAAGAGTCACATTATACAAATCAAAGGCAAAGGTTTTTTCTCTCTAATTTTGAGAGGAATATTTTCTCTTGCTAGTTGCTTTTGTGGTGATAAAGGCGCCCACATGTCAAGTGTAGATCAAACTTAAGTCATAACTTGGAAGATTATTTGGGAATAGATTGTGATCTAACCAACGTGGTGGTGATGGATCATGATCTGAGAGCCTAGAGTAATTTTGATTGTTTATCTTCTCAAATTGTTAAGGTATGATTTTCTAGATTACAAATTCTTATGTATTATATGAGAACGATCTTGTAAATTTTTTTTTTTTAGAAAAACTGATTTTTTACCAACACAAAGTTGAGTTAAAATCCATTCATTCCTTCTAATTACATCACCAAAACTACTAATTTTGATTGTTTATAGATCTGGTAAGAAAACAAACATATGAAGTTTTGCATATTCTTAGGAATGCACCCGCCATTTTATTTCTACCTTTTCCATTAAAGCTTACAAATCTTATGCTTATTCAATAAAATCGTAGCATATGCATCTTTAATTTTAAAATAAATTAAAAATCCACTAAATAAAATTTGCATACACATATTTATTTTAAAATTAATTAGTTAAGTGTTACCCTCTATTAGGCAGTATACTTCTTTATCATACGACCTTAAAAATAGGCACAAAAAAAAAGAGTTGAACTTTTTGCACCCCTCTAATATCTTATTAAAGCCAACTTTCTTCTATATCCTTTTTAATTCCTAAAATAATCTTTGTTTGCTTTTTTTCCTTAATAAACCCTTGCAATAGTACTTAAAATATAAAAAAATGAAAAGAAAAGGAAAAAAATTCCTCGGTCAAGCTCTTTTTCTCTCCCATTTCAAGCCCCTTTCTTCTTTGTTATAAAATTTGGATTCATAAGTTTCTAATTTAATCTTTCTACCTCTCTTTGTTTTTCATACTAGGTTTATATATGTATATATATATATATATATATATACACATGCAAGTATCACAGAGGGAATAAAAACTTGGCCTTTAATATTCAAACAATGCAAAATTAATAACTTGATCAATCTTAAAAATGGTGGTACTACAAGTTGATACAACGAGACAGCATGGGTTTTAGACCTTGGAGTGTGGACACTTTTTACTACTTGAGAGAGGAGGTGCATCAATTGTTCCTGTAACATAGAAATATAAGTGTTGATGTTGAAATCTGGTCGAGTTATATTGAGACGAGATGACCACTTCAACACTTGAATTTATTTGATGGGAGACAGATCCTACTTGCACCTCCTTACCGTAACACTTGACTTCTTTCAACGACGAGCACCTTCTAACAAATCCACTTGCATTCACAACAAATGGTTAGATAGAGCATCAGATGTTTCTTCGACATGACCCTTTCGACACTCAAGTTAGTAATCGGGCCTTTATTGGAAAAACTTTTACTGTAACTCTTATGGCTTAACTTTGTTTGCTATTTTAATAAGAAATCTTTTAGTTAACTCCCTAGAAAAAATGAAGGAGAGAGATTGAGTAGTCATAAGGAGAGGGAGAGAGAGAAAAAGAAAAAGAAGAAACTCTTATTTACTTGGTTGGGGCTTTTATAGGTAGCTAAAACCACCACCCCAGTTTTGATCTAGTGGATTCACTACATGATCGTGCGTGGACGTACTGCATGATCGTTGGTGGACGCATTGCATGACTGTTAGTGGACTGGTTTAGTGCCTGAATATTTTGGAGAAAATTGTGGGTTGGCCTTTGACACTTTACACTTATATTTTTTTCTTCGAATTAAGTTAATAATTTAGTATTTTATTTCTTTTCACATGTCAATTTTAGGGTAATTTTAACTTATCTTAATAGATCTCTATATAAAATTGCTATTGCTTGAGTGACTAATTCTAGCCTTTACAATTTCTTAGTAATTTTGTCCATAGTTATTAGTTATACAATGAACACACTTTACACTCAATCTTTTATTTTAATTGTAATTAAATTTATTTTTATACAAGTAATCACATATATAATTTTGAAAAAGATATGGAAAAGTATTTTAAAAGAAGACTAGCGATGCCGCCATTTTCAAAGAGATAAAAGTGGTTCAGGAAAACAAAATAAGTATGGCTTAGAATTGTCAAAACTTCCTTTTGATCTTGGACAACATCCCCCAATTTCTTCTTACAATCCTAATGTTCGAGATGGAGTTCGTAGAGCATATTTACAAATGGGTTCTTACCAACCTAAATTCCACAATTTTTGTAAGTCTAAATTTGGGCAACAACAGCGACGATTCAATCCGGCTTGGTTCAATAAATACGAAAATTGGTTAGAATATAGTATATCACAAAAATGTTGTATATTGTTTATGTTGTTATCTTTTTAGACCAGAAATTAGTGAACCAGCAAGTGGTGCGACATTTACAAAAAAATGGCTTCTCAAATTGGAAGAAACTAGAAAGATTAAAAGAGCATATTAGAGGTCCTAATAGTACTCACAACAAAGTCAAGAGTTATTGCGAAGATTTAATGGAATAAAAGCAGCATGTCCAAACATTTTTCAACAATTATTTTGATCAAGATTGAAAAGATTATCGAACTTGCCTATTCGCATCCATTGATGTTGTTCGGCTTCTTTTAGAACAAGGGCTTGCATTCCTTGGTCATGACGAGCCTAATAATTCAAGTAATTAAGGAAATTATCTTTGAAATTTAAGATTTCTTGCTAATCACAATGTAGATATAAAAAAAGTTACTTTGAAAAATGCTCCTGGAAAAGACATGTATTGCGCTTTTAATTCAAAAAGATATTGTAAGGGTTTGCTCTACTGAAACTACCAATGTTATTATTAGAGACATATGTAATGCATTATTTTTTTGTTTTGATTGATGAACCAATAACGCATCTATGAAAGAGCAGATGGCTATTGTATTGTGATATGGTAGATAGGAATGGATATGTTATTGAGCGTTTTATAGGTCTTAAGCATGTTACTAGTGCCACTATTATCTCTCTCAAGGAAGCTAGTGACCAATTATTTTCTAAGCATGGATTAAGTATGCTAGGTTGTGCAAGTAAGGTTATGATGGGGCTACCAACATGTAAGGAGAGTTCAATGGTCTTAAAACACTTATTGTTAATGAGAATGAGTGCAATTATTGTATACATTGTTTTTCTTATCAATTATAGTTAGCTATTGTGTATGTGGCAAAGAAATACGATCCAATTAATTGGTTCTTCAATGTAGTTGCTAATGTTGTCGATGTTGTTGGGGGTTCATGTAAACGTTGAGATATTCTTCAAGAGAAGCAATTACTTTTACTTGGTGAAGCACTTGAAAATGATGAAGTACCAAGTGGGCAAGGCCAAAATCATGAGACTACATTGAAATGTTTTGGTGTCTCATGATTTTGGCGATACACGTTGGGGCTCGCATAATGGTACGTTACTTCATATAATCTCTTTGTTTCCATACATAATTAGTATGCTTGAGATAATTGGAAAAGATAAGTCAAACTCTAGTGAACAAAGATTTTAAGCAAATTGTCTGGTATAGTTCATTTAATCTTTTGATTTCGTGTTTAGTCTATATTTGATGAGAGATATACTAGCACTTTCAAACGTTGTCACAAGCACTTCAAAGAAAGGATCAAGATATTCTAAATGCCATAAAATTGGTTGAAATATGTATGAAAAACTTGCAAATGATGAGAGATGTGTGGGATTGATTGCTTTATGAGATTTCTTCTTTTTGTTTGAAGCATGATATTGATGTCCCTATCATGAATGATGTGTTTTTATTGTGGGATTGATTACAATGTAAGGCTTGAGAGATCTCAAACATGCATTATTTTCAAGTTGAGCTATTTTTTGTTGTTTTAGATTTGCAGCTTTAGGAGTTAAATAATTGTTTCAATGACGTTAATATGGAATTGCTTCTTTGTTTAGCATGTCCAAGTCCAAATGATTCATTTACTGCTTTTAATAAAGGCAAGCCAGCACGTCTTGCTTAATTTTATCCAAAGGATTTTCTTCAATAGAGTTTATGGTGCTTAAAACTCAACTTTAAACTTACTTAATGTATATGCATGCTAGTACTGAGTTTGCAAGATTGAAGGGAATTGACCACCTTGCTAAAAGATAAGGTGTATCCGCTAGTGTATTTGTTGGTGACATTAGCATTAGTTCCTCCAATTTCCACAAGAACATTTTCAGTAATGAAATTCGTAAAATATGAACTTCGGAATGAAATGGGAGATGAATGGATGGATGATAATTTGACTGTTTTCGTAGAAAAAATGTATTTAATAGTATTGGTAATGAGTCTATTGCACAATATTTTCAAAATATGAAACCGCGTAGAGAACAATTGTAAATGTATTATTAAAAAATTTATAAATTCAAATTTCAGATTTCACATCTTGTTATTATTTAATTTAACCCCAATAAATCATTTTTCTAGATCCGCATTAGGCGAACCATGATTTATTATGAACACTTAGCAGGACTCTTGACCAATGACTTCCAAAATTTAAGCAAATATTGCTCTGGTTGTGAAAGCTATGTGGATTTCCACCGCATGCATATCGCATGGGATTGATTTGTATGCGCACAAACGCCAATCAGATACACCTCACTTTGCTTGCACACACCGCTTGATCTTGTAATCACATACATCTATGGACTCAAGTGCACACCGCTTGATCCGGCTATAAATAGCCCATTTGTAACCCGTTCTCATGATTTCGATTTGAAAAATAAATTCGTGAGCTGGCATGGTGCTACTTGGCAAATTTCACTTTGTTCTCGTCCGCTTTAGTTAATTGTTCTTCCTTCAATGCTCCTTGTCCCCAACAATATTACAACACGTTATCAACACTAGATCGCTATATTACATGAAGTATTATATTATCTCATTTTATTATTTCATTTGCTAATTAGTATTTTTGTTTATTTTCTGTTACTGATATTAAAATTAAAGACCGAAGAGTACAAGACTAAAGCGTAAATCAAGTCTGAAGTGTGCAGAATCAAAATTGAAGCGTACAAAATTCATATTGAAGCCTTAAAGCTTTAATACTAAAACTCGTTCATATGAAGCCATAAATTTGAACATTCTTGCACGTACTGAAGCCATATATTGAGATTTTGAAGCCTTTAAACAATAATTGAAGATGGCAAATCCAATGAAGCCTGAATTGAAGGCCCTCAATATTTTTGATAAAAATAATTTATCTTGGATTCTGCCTTGGTAATTCAGCTAGAAGCCATGTGTCAGTAATTCAACTAAAAGCTATGTCCCTCAGTAATTCATCTAGAAGCCATGGACCTCAATAACAGATTATGCTCTTACGAAGCCATTGTTTGAATTGATAGGAAGCTACTACCTGAAGTGAATCCAATTTTACACAGTCATAGTGATCATCCAAAATGAGTTTATTTTATTTTATTTTTTTCACCGTGGTCATAGTTATAGTCACAATTATTATCAACCTCGTGATGGTTACAATAGAACTTATCAAAAGTGAAAGAATGATGATGATGGACAAGCCCAAGAAAAAGAACAGAAAGAGATATGTGACAGGTGTGGGACAGAAGGCCATTTTTGGAGATCTTCTCATCCACCAGACATGTTGTTGACTGGTATCAAGCATCCCTAAAAAGAAAAGGGCAGACCGTTGAGACAAATTATGTTGATCCTGGTGATAGCACACATCCGGATGTTTTAGGTTTATTCATTGACCATGGTAGAGACATTCATGCCAATTAAAACTAGTTATTAATTTCTATAAATTTTTATATTTATATCTATTTTGTATTAAGTTTGACATATAGTAATATATTATATAATAAGATTTTCCAGAATTTATTATCATCTGTTAAGATAAAATTTTCCTCCATTAGGAGCGAGAAAAAGTTGCCTAATGATTTTAGTTGTCAACTTTCACGATGCTCCTAGAGTTGCATCCGGAGAAACTAAGTCATGTATGGCAGCTATAAAAGGAACCCAGCCAGGTGTTTGTTCCTGTTGAACAATCTATTAGCTAGGATTGCAGCTGATGAATTGTTTACCACACGCTGGTTTATTGGATTTTTATTCCTTGAAAGGAAAGATTATTGATCAGGATCCTGTGATAGTAGATGCATGAAATTACACATTCAGGATCTGATTACATTAATGCTCAAGTTATTGCTTCTATAGAGCAAAATAAATATCCTGTGAAGTATATGCATGAAATTGCTCCTTCGGGATCTAATTATTAATACTGGAGTTGTTGTTCCCTTAAAGCAAAATATCCTGGGACAGTTTATGCATAAATTGCTCCTTCAGAGCAAAAGGTCATTGATGAGACTTGTACCCCTACAGTGACACTGCGTCCTATAGAGGCAAATGCTCTACATGTGGCACAAGACCTTGATATGGCTTAAAATGAAATAAATAGTTTAGGCAAGCTAAATAATGTATCGGGTTGCAAATCGAGCGGACTTTCATTGGTATCTTTATCCATAAATTTTGAAAAAATGACTTTTAGAATGGATAACCTTCCCTAGAATACCCTATTTTACTCTTTTGATCCTATTGTGATATTAAGTATCATATCTGATTAATGCTTTGTAATATACAAATCTATTTGCAGGAATTTATCTGTCAATTTGAAGATACTGATTTGACATATATCGTTATTGCTATAAATTAATGAAAATTCTAGATATTGTTGTTTTTGCAGGTGATATAACTAATCCTGTAAGATATGTTTGTTGAAGGGAAATATTTTTAATGATAATTTTACAGGATAATTTGTTTGGGTGATTAAAAGAGCACTAGCCACGCATGTTCTCATTATCTGGTTGAGGAGGAATCTCATCGACTTAATAAATCATGAGTGGATATCTTAGTGCCAGACACTCTATGGGGTACAGTTAAAGGCCAACCGGAGAACTGTTACTTAAAAAGCGGGCACGATCCTACATCAACGCAACAATTTCGCCCCGTCCAAACCGTTTGAGGGGGCACGATAACCTACGCACAGTTCTCGCAGTGTATGGGGGTCCATGATTGCCCAAGTATGGAGGACGTGGGACAATGTTCTAGACGCAAGGAGCAGCTGCCTATAAAACTCGGGAAAAAGATAGAAGAGGGGGACGAAAAAACAGAAAACAAGGAGAAACGGTATCATTTTGAACTCAAAATTCATTTCCATAAAAACCTTCTAAAAACTTTTCTTTCACTCAACAATCATTATCTTGCATTGATATAAAATCTAACGTTTTTTTCGGAACCCCACATATGACTTAAGTATCGGAGGGTTTTCGTCGGAAAAACCACCAGCATCTTTGATCTCTTTTTGTGAGTGCAGGTTATTGGGAAGGAGAGAGGTTGATTTAAGTTATTGGATTCACTTAATTGTTGAAGGAATGAGAAGTTTCGTGCATCAACCAGAGTTAGCATAAACGTTGACGAGACAACCTGGTCAGCCTTACAAACGACCAAAATTTCTGCATCAATATTTTGGTGCCGTTTATGGGGAGTTGAACAAAAAGCTACCACAAATAGAGAGACTAGCAGATGAGAGGTGAACAAGTAGTTATGGACATGACGAGGAGTAGCCCCAAGGGGGCGAACATTAAACCAATGAGACCATCACCCTCAGAGAAATAACAAATGAGGCTAAGGAGAGAGTGATGCAAGAACGAATGGAGCGGATGGAAAAGCAGATGGAGACCCTCATCGCTATATTACATGAGCTGAGAAATGAGCAAAGAAGGGATTATGAGGTAAATGCGATAAGAGATGAGGTCGCTGTGGAACCCAACCATCGAAGGGATAGAAACGATGAGATTTTTTCATTAGGGGGACAACTTGATAGAGTGCATAACTACAGAAGTGGAGGTCAGACTTCAAGAGAACGTGGGAATGAGGGAGGAGACCAACCCCACAGTGGGCGAGTTTTGGGAAATGGTAGCCAATGGACGAAAGCTGAGGAAAGCGGGCTCAAATAGCGGCTGCATAACATTGAACAAGAACCCGGTTGCAGCATGTAATCTTGGTCGAGCCTTATAGATAGAGAGAGAGGTGCGGCAATTGGCACATATAATAGACCAAATGCAAGGCAGAAGAAAGCCCCTCAGCTGGAGAATAATGTTGGATAACAAATATCTACTCTTGGTGGAGATCATGGGCACTATGATACCAAGAGATTTCCGTTTTCCTGACCTCAAATATTCCGGGAAAAGCGACCCACTGGTGCACATTAAAGGGACGAGATCGGGACTGGTACCATAAGTTACTGCGTGGAAACATAAGAAGTTTCGAGCAAATGTGCCAAGAATTGGCCGAGCAATTCCGTGGAGCAGTAGCCCCAGAGGACGATATGATGGAATTGATGGGGATGAAACAAGAGGAAAACAAATCCCTTAGGGATTTTGTGAAAATGTATCACTGGACCGTACATGACTTGAGGGCTTTCAATCATCCACAGGCTTTGAAAGGGTTAAAAAAAAGGGAGTGAAGATAGGTCGGTTGTGGTATATTTGAGAACCCCACCATTCAAAATTATTCAATGGGGTATGAGCAGGCAAAAAGGGATGTTGAAATTGAGGAGGAGAAGGCAGCAAGAATAAAAAGCAAGCAGCTAGAGGATCTGAGGTGGAATGAGAAAAGAGCATAAGGGGGAACGGGTCAGGAAAACGTAGTTGGGGATCATCAACAGGCGGAGTAGCATCTGCTCGGCCTTACCCATATCATATAACTCTTAGGCCGTCGCAATTCTAGCACGGCAGAGCTCAGCCTCAACGCGCTCTATTTCCAGAACAACCAAGGGATTTCGCCAGATGGCTACCCATCCTCATTACAATACCTCAAGGATGTTCCATACGAGGAACCACAGGGTCAGCTGACCAAACCAACCACCCTTAATGCCATCCCATGACAGTTTTCATGACAGCCGAGCAGTCCAACTGATTGATCAGAGTCCAGTATAAAAACAATATACTCCGTTAAAGGTCTCTCTAGAAGAATTATACGAGAGGATTGAAGGGTGAGGCATCTTGTACCCCCTACCCCAGTTGCCAAACCAGCCCATAAGCGGGATAAAAATAGATTCTGCAAGTTTCATGGCACCCATGGGCACACCATTAGCCAGTGTTGTGATTTTAAAAACCAAGTAAAAGACCTTGTGAGGAATTGATACCTCGATGAGTACGTCAACGGTTCGTTTCCCGTCACGGATTCACAATACGTAGTGGGAGCATAAAGTGTAAGAGATATAGAGCGTGAGCAGCCCACCGTTATGGTAATCGTTGAGGGACCGACACTTGCTGTAACTCGAACAGAGCATGGAAGAATTATGGGAGGTATGCTTTGACCAGTAAATATGTATTTTTCAATTTCCCTGCAACAAAGAGGGCGATGGTGAGGTAAGTTCCCATCATGTGGACGAACGATGATGAGGAGGGCGTCTTATACCCCCACGAGGATGCCCTAGCATTCAAGGCGAGTGTGGCGGCCGAAGAATTCTAGCGAATACTGGTGGACACAAGCAGTTCCATCGACATACTTTTTAAGTCAACCTTGGATAAGATGGGAATTACAGATCTAAAGTTGGAACGCATGAATACATCCCTGAAGGCATTTAAAAGTGGACAGTTGACTCCAATGAGGATCGTCAAGTTGCCAGTTGCTATAGGCACGAGACCCTCCAAAAAAGTCATGATGCTCGACTTTGTTGTTGTTAAAGAAAACAGTTTTTACCAGATGATATTGGGGCGATCATTTATGAGGATAAGCCAGTGTGTAGTGTCCACCCACTACTTGGCGTTAAAGTATAGAGCGAATGGAGTAGTAGGCCTAGTAAAGGATGACCAGAGGATGGCTAAGAGCTGCTACGCCATAGCTACGAAGGAGACTTTACAAGTCAGCGCTCGATAACCAGGGGGATTTTAAGAAGGGTGCCACTACAAGAAAAAAGACCTACAATGACAGTTCTTTGTGTGACAGTTTTTGATCTAGAGACCTACAATGACGAATTTGTGTTAAATTTTATTTCTGTCATGCAATTATGACATAATTGTTATATAAGTTTCGTCTATCAAAAACTTATGATAAACTCATGATAGAGTTTTTAACTATCAAGAATTTATGATTGATATTTAATTTTGACTTCAATCATTTGGGTTTGACTATATTTTTTAAAATTATTTTATTACCAAAAATTAATATTAAATGGAAACACTCGTTTCTTTTGCAAGCAAAACGACACCGTCTCCTTTTCGAATATAAAACTTATAATTATAAATAAAAGTTGTGACTTTTGAAAAACAA
Source organism: Citrus medica (assembly GCA_002013955.2). Taxonomy (NCBI): domain Eukaryota; kingdom Viridiplantae; phylum Streptophyta; class Magnoliopsida; order Sapindales; family Rutaceae; genus Citrus; species Citrus medica. Next base: position 444,982 of record MKYO02007786.1, read on the forward strand.
AAACATAAAGATGCAGAGTTTTAAAGAGAACTCATTTTGTAAGTGGGAGAAATTCTTTAAAAAAAAAAGTGTGAGAAATTCACTCCCACATTCAAAACACACAAAAGACTTCGACAAATTAAGAGAAAACGAAGAACCCCACGACAAACCCACAGGGCCACAACAAACCATAATCATTCAAAGCCATTCTCATTGACTGCCATTCTCGCCGGTATTTTCAACACCGTTCATCTACCATTCTCACTCATTCGCCGTTCGAGTTATGCCCGAAACCTCCGTTTGTCAAAGATTTCACCCTTTCGTTTGAACGCAATTTCTACTTTGCGCCAGAGATATATTTGAAATCCCAATTTCTGCCATTGTCATTGCTCCTGCTTCGGATTTGCTGATAAACCATAACAATTTCTATTATACCAATCTATTTCACCAGCAAAGCCCTAATTGAAGAATTGATTCCTTTTTTACTGTGAAATCATCAGTTCATTGGTATGAAATTCATCATTACCTTTAATTTTTGTTTATTTTTGCTGATTTTCTGTATTTGTATGTTTGTATAAAAATGAGACTTCAAAAAATATATTCAATTTAGGAGCATTTGTTGGGGACTTGACTTTTGAGGAAGATGCGAGTAAATATGTGGAAGTATTTTTTTAATTACTTTGAGGTCTGATCTCTATTGGACATTTAGAATAAAGATCAAGAAATTTATGCCGTTTTTAAGAAAGAGTTGATTCTTGATAAATCAGATTCTTGTTCTTTTTAGAAGGTTATTTTGTGAATTCAATTCATTTTTAATTGAATCTGTTGTTGTTTTTGGTAGCGATGATATATGGTTTGAAGAACTTAAGGAAGAGCTTGAAGAATGCAAGAACCATGAAGTAAGCAGAAGCTTTAATATTTGTTCTTTTTATGCTAATAGCTAGCCTGTCTTTTGGTCATTATATGTTTAGTTGTTAGTTTAACAACTCAGGCACAGTGCTACTTTTAACATTGATTCATTCTTTGGGAAATAATCAATTGAGAGATTGACAGAAAATACAAGCTTAAGAATTCAATTGTTGTAGTTGATCTGTGCATTGTTTGCGCTGAAAATATGAAAACTTGTAAGTGATTAGGTAGCTGTCTGTTGGGTGTTGATTAGAACTGTAAGTTCATAATACTTCTTGAGCTTACATTAATCCAAGTTATTCAAATTTCTGGGTTTAGAAATTAACTTGTTAAATGGTTGATGCACAAATCAGATGATTACATTATCCAGTTCAATTTTTTTTTTTTGATAATACATTTATCCATCAGATAGAAGGGGATGAAAAGTGAGTCTAGAGAGTAGCACTTGTCATTGTCTTGTAGTTTGATGTAGAATGTGCATATGTTAACTATAACATCCTATATTCCTTTAATTGTGATTTTATTAACTCTTAAGTTTAAGCCCAATCATTATATATTTAGCCATTTCTAAATGCCTATTTTCTTTATTACTTAACTAAATAGCTTAAACAATATGTTTACTTGTCAGTCTCATGTGTAAGAAATGGAGGCAAAAGGCATTGCCACTATCCACCATTTGAGAAAAAGAAACAGAACCTGATACAAAGTTTAAAAAGCTTTTCTGATTTCACCAATTAAGCTTCAATTTCTTTAGTTTCAGTGTCAATTTGAAACATATCTTGCCAAGGCTTTAGAACCATTCTTGCATGTTAAATTATCCAAGCTTGGCAACCTCAAATCCATCAAAATTCTAAGTCTACCTTAAATTGCTTTATATGTATGTTAATTTGCTCTCCTTTCTATAGTTGGTGTAAGTTTGAAGCCATTGTGAGCTATTCTAATGCTATCTCAGAACTCGACTCACCATTGTAGTCCAACCACAAATTTTTCTCCTTTTATGATTTAGGGAGAGTAGAACCTGGTGTGGGGGGTAAAAATCTGGTTGAAACTACAGAAAGTGGCAGAAGACAATGGGCTTCCTTTTGTTTTTAGGTAAAACCCCTCGATTTCTCAATAACCTCTTATGACTTTGTTTAATGGTAGTGATTGATTATTATTTCTTTGGTCTTTTATGTTTTGAGTAGGCTTTTTGGTAATTCTAAGGCTGAGTTTAATACTTGAGAAGGCGGCAGAAAGCTTTAACAGGCTACAAAGTTAAAGCTTGTGATTTAGGTAGGTAACTTTAGGCAACTAATGTTTTGTTTTTGTAGTTCATTTACATAGTTCATGGATACTTTTTTACAGTTCAATGGAAAGACAACTTATTCTGATGCTGAATTAGATGAAGTTCGTATTGAGTGGGCAAACCACGTTTCTGAATTACTTGCTACTATGTGAGGTAAGCCTTACTTATTATGTTGTTATAGTGAGTTCATTGATGAAACAAATTAATTTACCAAACTTTTGTTCGTTGAATACAAACTTTGCTAGCTATTATTCTATTGCCTAGTATTCTAATCTATATGAGTTGTCACGGACTTTGAATTTGTTATATTTTACTTGTGCAGTTACCTAGCTTCTTACACTTTCTATGTTGGAATTTGATGAAGATGGTGGGTACTGCTGGAGTTCGCTACCTTTTTTATTTGATGCAAAAACATGTCCTGAATATTGATGCAACTTTGCACATTTAGCTTTTTCTTAGATTGGTATTTGTTGTATGCTTCACCAAAACTGCTAGAATGGATTTTCTTAGTCTGATCAGTGTTGTTGGCTTCCTCTTGTGTTGCTGAAAATGAACTGTGTGTTGGCTTTCTTGGTGTTGCTGGAAATGAACTAATCATGGTTCATTAGTCTTGTACATGTTTCAGGAATTTAGTTTTTATGTTGTCAATTTACTCTCCTATTTATGTTCGACTTGTCACTTGTATTTGGATAAATTATGTTTGTTCACAATTATCAATAATTAGTCAATGTTATTTATTTTGTTTTCTTTGTCAATGAATTTTTAATTGCAACTAATTTTAATAATCTAATTAATTAGCTAAATTATGAAATATTAATTTGTAAATCAATTGCAAGATTTTTATTAAAATGATAATAATTTCATGGTACAAACAAAATAGTTATTTTTATTAATTATAATTTCAATTTTCCAATTTATTGAAAAAAATCAATTAATTACAATTTCCATTTTCACTGCAAATTTAACATTTCCTACAAAAATTCAAAAAATAGAGTGCGAAATTCAAAAATGGCAACCCAAATTCAAAATTATTATATTTCCCTCTAATTAAAGTTATGATGATTGTGTGACTGATTATATCTATCATAGGTTATGATTGATATTATTCTGTCATCAATTCTTGACGTTGGCTACAATGACGGTATGAACAACTGTCATCCACTCCGTACTATGACAGTTTTTGCCTGTCATAATAGGTATTTTTTCTTGTAGTGGGTCGGTAAGAGCCAATTGAAAACTTTGAAAAAAGTGATAATGAAGCAGGATGATTCAAGCAAGACCGTCAAGATTGGATCCAATTTAAACCAAGGCTTAAAAGATGAGCTGATACAGTGTTTAAGATCCCATGCTGATGTGTTCGCTAGGTCACACGTAGATATGCCAGGAATTGATCCCAAGATTGCTTGTCATAAGCTAGCAATTCAAAAAGGGGCCACGCCGGTGAAACAAAAGAGGGGGTGCTTCAAACAGGAAAGGTATAAGGCCATAAATATTGAGGTGGAGAAACTGTTACGAGTTTATTAGGGAAGCCGTGTATCCGGAGTGGATTTTCAATGTAGTGCTTGTGAAGAGAGCAAATAGAAAGTGGAGAATGTGCGTAGACTTCACGGACCTCAACAAAGCGTGTCTGAAAGATAGCTTCCCTTTGCATAAGATAGACCAGTTAGTTGACTCGACGGCTGGCCACAGCCTGCTCAGCTTCATGGATACATTCTCTGGATACGACCAAATACCTATGGACGAGCAGGATGAGGAGAGTACCACATTTATTACTAACATGCGTTTGTTTTGTTACAAGGTAATGCCATTTGGTCTAAAAAATACAGGGGCCATATATCAAAGATTGGTGAATAGAATCTTTAAGTCTCTGATCGGACGTACTATGTAGATGTACGTGGATGACATGATTACGAAGTCTGAAGAACTAGCAGAACATATACTGCACTTAGAAGAAACCTTTGAGTTGCTAAAGAAATATATTATAAAACTCAATCTGGAGAAGTATGCATTCGGGGTGTGCTCGGGAAAGTTCTTGGGATTCATGGTGAGCCATCGAGGAGGAATTGAAGCCAATCCAAAGAAGATACGGGCAATAACATAAATGAGATCTCCTCGGGAAATTAAAGAGGTGTAGAGCCTTACGGGAAAACTAGTAGCCTTGAACCGATTCATCTTGAGGGCAACAAATAAATACCACTTCTTTTTTCAGATTATGAGAAAGGGCAGAAAAATGGAGTAGACGGCAGAATGTGAGGAGGCATTTGGGTAGTTGAAGAAATATCTCGCCTAAGCTCCATTACTGTAAACACCAAAAGAGGGTGACATATTGTACATGTACTTAGCTGTTTTGAAATAGGCTACCAGTTCAGTGTTTGTGAAAGAAGAAGAAGGAATGCAACATCCAATGTATTATACTAGCAAGGCCTTGGTGGACGCAGAGACCAGATACCTAATGATGGAGAAATGGCCACTGGCTTTAATAACCGCGGCGCGCAAGCTGAGGCCATACTTTCAGGCACACCCAGTAATTGTGATAACTACCAACCTCTTCGACAAACACTTTTGAAACCGGTGTATCTGGCCGCTTAGTCAAATGGTCGGTGGAAATGAGTGAGTTTGACATAACTTATCGACCCTGAGGGGCTACCAAAGCACAAGGCTTGGTTGAGTTTGTGGCAGAATGCACAGAGTCAGGGGAAAAGACTCGCAAAGAGCAATCAGCTGGAGAAACAGAGCCGATAGGTTTTTGGTTGATAAAGGTTAACGGGTCATGCAGTGAGCAGGGACCTGGAGCAAGAATAATGATACGCAGTCCAGATGGGGTTGAAGTTTCTTATGCTTTGAAATTTAAATTTTAGGAGACGAATAACTAGGCGGAGTACGAAGCCTTCATCACTTGGCTTAAGCTGGCGCATTCATTACGGGCAGAAAGAGTCAAAATCCAAGCAGATTCCCAGTTGGTTTGTAATCAACTTAATGAACATTTCCAAGCGAGAGGCGAGAAGATGAAGCTTTAATTGAAGAAGGCTAAGCAAATGGTCGGAGTGTTCCAGGAGGTGAAGATAAAGCAGATTGCCAGGACAGAAAATTACCGAGTAGACATGTTGGCTAGAATGGCTGCAACTGCGGACCCAAAACTGCCCAAGTCGGTTCTAGAAGAGGTCAAAACTTCACCAAGCATCGGGCAATAAGCGAAAGTATGGGGGTGGATGCTCGAGCATCCTGGATAGATCTGATCATTTCATATATTCGTAATGGAAGCCTACCGGTGGATAAGAAGTAAGCGAGAAAATTGAAATGTCAAGTGGCTAGATATACGTTGCTCGATGGGATACTCTATTGACGAGGTTTCACCTTACCCCTTCTACAATGCTTGGACGATGAGGAGGCAAACTACGTGCTATGAGAGATACACTAATGAATATGTGACAACCATTCTGGAGCAAGAACTTTGGCATTTAAAGCGTTAAGGTAAGGATATTTTTGACCGACCATGCACCCGGATGCGAGAGAAATGACTAAAAATTATAGAATCTGCCAAAATTTCTTAGATACTCCTACTCGGCCTTAAGAGAAACTTGTTGTTATGTCCTCTCCGTGGCCTTTTGCATAGTAGGGGATTGACCTGATTGGTCTCTTGCCTAAAGGATGAGGAGCTGCTACGCATGCTATTATAGCTATAGATTACTTCACAAAGTGGGTAGAAATGGAGGATTTAAGCTAGATTATGGTGAAGAAAACAACTGGGTTCATCTAAAAAAATATCATATGCAGATATGGAATCCCTTACGTACTCATAACGTATAATGGGAGATAATTTAACAACCATAACTTTAGAGAATTCTGCCAAAATTTAGGTGCTGAGTTGAAGTTATGCTCTCTAGCACATCTTTAATAAAATGGGCAGGTGGAGACAACCAATAAAGTCATAAAGAAGATCCTGAAAAGCAGGTTGGGGGAGAAGAAGGGGGCGTGGGTTGATGAACTGTTGGGTGTACTATGGACTTATCAGACAACTCACAAAACTGCAACAGGAGAATCCCCATTTGCCTTAGCCTTCGGTCATGAGGCTGTAGTGCTAGCAAAAATTAGAGTTGGGACGCATCGAACATAATATTTCAATTAGGAGCAGAATGATAAGTAGATGTGTATGAATCTAGATCTGTTAGAGGAGAAAAGAGAAAAAGCCTCACGGAAGGTGATCCAGTATCAGTAGAGGATCATGCGTTACTATAATCAGAATGTGTGCGTAAGGCGATTCTGAGTAGAAGATTGGGTGCTCAAGAAAGTAAATCAAAGTACGAGAGATCCTAACCAAGATGTTTTTTGCCCTGATTGGGAAGGCCCGTATAGGATAATACGAGCAACTGGTCTAGGAGCTTACAAGCTGGCTTACCCAGACGAATGAGAAGTGAAGAGATCATGGAATGTAGAGCATTTGAAGAAATACTTCCAGTAAGTAAGCCATTTTTATAGAATTTTCCAGTTTAGTTGTTTCCGCTAGATGTAATAAGAAGTTACCACTTGCTTATATGTTCTTTTTTCTCTAATTACTCAAGCATTCACTAATAATGAGATAATGAATTCCATTCAAAGACACCTTACGAAAGCAGTTCGAAGGCAAACAAAGTCTCAATAGTCTCATAGTCCACCCAAGGTGAGACGAAAGCAAATGTTTGCCAAAACCTTCTCTGTCGCATGAGGACGAGTAGGCAAAATTCACAAAAATTACCCTAAGGCAAAAGTTACCAAAATATGCTTTGTCGCATGAGGACGAGCAAGTAAAATTTGCAAAAATTGCATAAAGGCAAATGTTTGCGAAAACCTGTTCTGTCACATGAGGATGAGCAGGAAAAATTTGCAAAAATTAGTCTAAAGCAAAAGTTTGCCAACATCTGCTCTACTATATGAAGACGTGCAGACAAGATTTACAAAATATATGCACCTTCGAACGAAGATGAGCATACAAAGCCTACTAAACAAACAACAGGGCCAACAAAAGTTTCAGCATTCATGAGCAGATCAAGCAGGTGAACATTTAAAAGACAGAGCAGCAAAGTATTAGAATAGAAAGAAAAGCCAAAAGTTCATTAATGATCCAAGGTATACAACCAAGTAAAACGTCTGCGATTTAAACATAAAGAGAAATTCATGGGTCTTGAGAATGAGGCTCAACTACCTCAGCAGAGGAGGAATCCATAGCTTTAGTCGATGAGGGATTAATGATCCTAGATGGAGCAGGGATCGCATCCACATTTGTGTTTGGTGCCATGTCCCCCACCTCATTTTCCTGCTCTTCAACACCTGAAGGAGTCCCTTCTTGGCCCTTCTCGGACTGACTCTGCTCGGCCATGTATTTGTTCACATTTGCCTCTAACTTGTCCATATTTAGCTTGAATATTCCTTTTTAAGGACGGACATAATACATTTGTAGTTAAAGGCAAGCCCAGAGTTGTACTCTGCATCCATCCGATCTTCCACATCGCTGGCCTTATCTTTCAACTCAGCTATTAGCGATTCCAAAGACTTGATTTATTCTTCATACGTTGTTTTTTGAGTGTCTCGCTCACTTTGAGCAACGTCGAGATCAGATTTTAAGTCTGCTAGCTAGCTATCAAGCTAAGTAGACTTGGATTCAGCAAGAGCAACTTTCTCTTCAAGGTCAAAAACCTACTTGTGCAGCTCGAGCATCTTCTCCTTTGAACGATCAGCAGACTCCACTTTTTTCTTTAGGTCTTGGCCTTCCGCTTGCCACTTCTTCTCATGGCACGAAGTCTTAAACTTATAGCAAACGGCTGCTGTAGCAAGCTGAAAAACGATCTTCTAAAAGGACCCTCATAGCTCGGTAAGAGTCATACCCTCCAGCTCTTTAATCAACTTCGACCCCACTACTTTGGAGTACTCCCTCTAGTATATGCCCAAGTAATCGCTCTGGTCCTAGGGCGGAGGTGATGAAGTTCGATCCATAGAAGGGGCGGCACCCTCGGGACTCTTCTCACGGGAGTTTTCACTTCCAACCTTTCCAATTGGAGGAGGAGGCAGAGCTGGGGGAGGTGTCCTGGTCAGGGAGACATTGCTTTTCTTCTATGGGGTGGGGGCATTGCTAGAGTCACCCAAACCCCGATCACGTTTTCTTGCCATGGTGCTGAGGATCTTGTTATCCATCTAGGAGCTACGTCAACTAAATGGGACTCGACGAGACTCGTTGACGTCAAAAGGTCTTTACACGAACAAGCGTTGACCAGAGCAGTCTGGACTTGGAGCAGCAATTCCTCCTCGATGTTATAAATTAGGCCCCAAGAATCTGAAAAATACAGTCAAAGGTAAAAGGAAAGGTGAATGACGACCAAAGGCATGAGGTATGAAGAGAAACAAATAATCTGGGGTGCAAAAACGCGTAGGGACGTGAATACCGCCACTAGGCGACTGAATCACGGGACCCCAGTTTCTCTTAACAAAAAAGAATTTACTCATCCAATTTTTACATGAGGAAGGAAGGTCTGTGAAGGGTTTATCTTTCGTAGAGCTTGACATGAAGTAGTATCAACCTGCATCTTTTTGGTTGTTCCTCAGCTGATATAAATTTTTTATTTCCTCAGTGGTGGGTTCTTCGACTCCGCACCTATCCCACAACACGAATAAACCTAAGAGTACCCTCCATCCATTTGGGTTTAGTTGACCAAAGGCCAAATGTAGGTCACTTAACACCTTGGCAAAATAGAGTTGAAGGGACAATCTAACTCCTAGTTTGAACCACTCAAAGTGCAAGGTCACATAGCCCCTAGGAGGCCGACTGGGGACATCACCTTTTCGGGGATGACGAGATGGATGTCATCAGGAATACAATAAAGGTTCCTTAGTTTGAACAAATCATTTTGTGTAGTGCTACACCTAAGAAAATTAATAGGATAAGAACCAGCTTCTACCCTATGACCAAGGTTCTTTTTTTTGGCTGGTCGGCTTGGCTCTGGGCTGCTCACCTCATTATCATTCTCTTCCTCAATACTTTCCGCCCCGCTGGAGCTATGACTTTCTTTAGAGCCCGATGCTTGCTCATATTTACCCCCATTGGGTTCGTGGGCAGAAGGTGGTGGTAATTTCTAATTGTGGTTGTCTTATAGTGTTCTTACCACTATAGGGGCCTACAACACTGGAGGGAATCTGGGGACCGAGGAGAGTTTCTTTTAACAGAAAGGGGTAAGAATCTATTTCCTCATTACTTTCAATCTTAATTATTTTTCTTTTTCATTTCGACATGGAAGAAATTTTTTGTAAAAAAAAAATCCAAATAATCGAACAAGAAAGCATAGAACAAGACTAACGCAACAACAACAAGAGGTGGGTTTAGAGAGCGATGCTTGGGATGATTTAGTGTAGATACTGTCACTATCGCAGCGAAAACGGTGGAAGAATGTGAAATACAAGTATGCAACCCAAGAGGGGGGGTGAATTGGGATTCTAAAAATTATTCAATTTATAAAGAAAAACTTAAAGCAAATATAATCCAAATTCAAAGCAATAACAATTAAGTTGATCACAATATAAAAAGATAAGGGAAGAGAAATTCAAACACATAGATTTTTACGTGGTTCGGCCAATCTCGCCTACGTCCACGCCTCCAAACTTTCCGGGCTTGAGGATTCCACTAAGCAAGCCTCCAAGGCTTCAAATGCTTACACTTGACTTCCAAGGTGTCAATAACCTTTACAACAAGAGATTAACCCAATCTCTTAAACCCAAATGTATCCCAACACTTACAATCACTTAAAATAAAAGATTTCAAATTTGTTTTGCCTCTTACAATGTATAAGATTACATAATGATGCCCAATATGTGAATAAATGAAGCAAGAATGTGTTCTAAGCTCTATGAAGATTGTATTCTGGAATATAAGCTCGATAGTCGTGTTGTGATAAAAAATCCCTTTGAATTTGAATGAGCTTATTTATATCTGGAGTTGAAAATCTAGCCGTTACAAACTGTCGGTCAGAAAACGGTTCGCCGTTAACCATAAACGGTTAACCGTTTAGGTAGTTCAAAAGTTACCGTTGGGCTAAAATTCAAATAAACGGTTTGCCGTTAAGGATTAGCCTTTTGCCGTTAAATTTCAGAGACCTGTAAGATGAACATTAGTTATCCGTTTACACTAAACGGTTAAGAATTTGCATGAAGTGACTTCTCTTAATATTATCGGTTAACCGTTAAACGGTTCACCGTTTGTCTCCAGTAACTTGCAAAATGAACATCTTTTATCCGTTTATATTAAACGGTTAAGGATTTGCATGAAGTGACTTCTCTGGATATTATCGGTTAATCGTTTGTAATAAACGGTTTGCCGTTTATCTTGAGTAACCTGCAAAACAATTCAGCCTTATTCGGTTTCATTAAATAGTGTCAAAGGAGGACAATCTTCAAGTTTGGACGTTATCGGTTAACCGTTTAAAATAAACGGTTCACCGTTAAGTTCCAGTAGCATTCCCATCTTTTGTGTGTTCCGTTTATCATAAACGGTTAGACTTTAGGCAATATGTTACTCTCTGGTATTAATCGGTTAACCGTTTAAAGGAAAACAATTTACCGTTTATTTCCATAATTACATTTTAAACCAGTTTTTGCAGAGAATCTTTTTCTAATTTGAAAGTACATCTTTTGTGAAAAATGAATGGAATGATTATTAAGGCTTTCGTTTATTAAGGAATAGCTCCAATATTTTTATCAAAAACCATTTTAAATTTGTTATCATCAAAATCAATATTATTAACATATTCATGTTAACAATCTCCCCCTTTTTGATGATGACAAATTTCGATCAATGTTTACCTCCCCTTTAGTATGTGCTCCCCCTAAATGTATGGCCAAATTGAGACATGTTCAATAACAGGATTTTTGCTCAAGAAAACATTTTGAAATTCATTATAAATCTCCCCATAATTATCTCCCCCTTCATCATCAAAAAAAAAAGAGAGAAAGGAAAAACGCAAATCCGTTAAAGAAGTTACCCGGTTTTGTCGAGCGAAAATTTTGGCAGAGTTTCCCCTTAAAAAATGAGCAAAACCACTAATACAAAATGAGAGTAAAACACTTCCAAAATATATGAACAACAACTCCATCTTTCAACAAACTAACAACGCCATGAACAAATAAACCAACACTTCGATATCCAATAAACCAACAATTGTATCAACCAATTACCAAGTCATCCATCACAAAAATATGGCATCAAAATCCAAAAAGAGCATATAGAGGTAACAATGTATATAAAAATATAAATGGCAACACGCAAACAACCAAAATATGAAATGTATGTGTGAAAATAGAACTCAGAAACTATAGAGGTGGAGAAGATGTGCTCCCCGGATCACAACTGAAATAGCTGAGAAGAGTGCGCTGTCCAGCAATGAGCTCAAGCTGCTGATCAATGCTCTGCTGCTGAAAGGTCTGAAAGTCAGAACGTAGCTGCTGATGGTCACGGGAAACAGTGTCCAACCGATTAAGAATCAGCTGCTGGCGCTCCGAAATCCGGTGAACATCAACAATCAATTGCTGCACAATGTCTGAAGCAGGAGGCTGAACTGGAGCTGGAGGCGGCATAGAGGTAGATGGCTGCTCAGGAACAGTAGAAGGCTCAGGAGCAGGAGGTGGCTCGGAAGATGATTGAATGTCAGCATCCATCGCATGCTCCTCAGAGTCAGAGTCAGCTAGAGAACGAGGGACAAAATGGCGACGCGGAGGATGAGGATGAGCTCCTAATCTAAAATCGGGAAGCTTATAAGGAGGATAGACATCGTTGAGCATCCGATCGTCCTCTGGAGCAATCAAGGTATCCCGGTTTTTGGAGTTGCTTGTCTTTATCCACTCTCCATTCTTCCTAGAAAAACCGATACTAGTCATGGCCTTGGGACCAATCCGTCTAGTCTCCATATGACCGGTATCAAGAAGAGGCACCTCAAAGCGTCGCAGTATCTTAGTAATGATACTGCCATAAGGAAGCAAGCGGTGATTGACCGCGGGAGTACTCAACATGTGTTGCACAATAATATACCCGAGGTTAATGGGACGGTCTGCAAGTAGGCTATCTAGTAGGGCAACGTCCAACCTCGTAACCTCATCCGAGTGACCCTTTCTAGGTGTCACTATGTGCTGTAAAATAGTGTGAAGAATGCGGATTTGGAGGGGTAAAAGTTGAGACCGAAAAGGAAGCAAACAAATCTCATTAGACAAGTCTCGATGATGAAATTTTACGGACGCCATCAGTATGACGAAAACTGTCAAAGGAAAGGGCTTTCCTAGAGGTGTAAATATCAAGACCCTCACAAGAGATGCCAAGAAAGTCAACTAGGTCCACATCATCAAACTCTATAGGCACACCGCCGACTTGAGTAACTATCCTATTTAGGCGAATTGCGGAGATTTCCATGTTCGAATAAAAGACTCGCACTAAATTGGGATAAACTCAGTCATCAAAGTTAATGGTAGACTCCCAAGGCTGAAGCATATCCCGAATGCTTCTACCACAAACAACTAAATTACGGAAATCATCAATGTGAACAAAGAAGGAGTCAAGTACCTTTCGACCATCGAAGCGTTCTTCGAACCGCTTGGCCAAGGAAGGTGTGGGGAAGTGAATCCTTGCAAATTCTGAGACTTCCCGTGGTGGTATAGGATTCCTTGGAGGCACAGATTTTCGCCTGAGATTTCTTCGAGGGGGTGCAGCCATGGAGAAGCACAACGGAGTGTGAAAAATGCGGGAGAGATGTGATGAGAAGAAAATGAATTGATGATTTTCTTAGGAAAGAGTAGAGGATGTGATTGTGATGCTCAATTTGGTTGAAGAAGGGGAAGAATCGGATTAAAAACGAAGAAATCCGACCTGCGGCAGTTAGGGTTTAGATTTGGGATTTTTCAATTTTGGGCTTGATTTGAAGTTTTGATTCGGTGAAAGTGTTCTAAAGGTGATAAGAGATGATGTTGTAGGTTTGATTTGGCAAGAAAAGCAAGAAAAATGAGGATTTGAGGGTAGAGGAACCTTCGGTTGCGCAACAATGGCCGAAACGGTAAAAGGGTAACTAGAGAAGGAGAAGAAAAAAACCTTTGAACAGTTTTATAATCGCGAAAACGGTTAACCGTTTATTGAAACGGTTAAAGGGTAACTTCTAGAGGCTAAAGAATGAGAAACGGTGAAAGCTTAAGCTCTTAACGGCTAAGGAGTAACTGTTAGAGGACTCTCTGTTTTTAAACGGTTTACCGTTTGCATCAAACAGTAAAAAGACAGATACATAATCTCGTTTCTAGAATAAAACGGTTCACTGTTTATTGGAAACGGTTATCCGTTTATTTTATCTATAGTTTTGCACATTTGATTTAATTTTTGGCCAGCAAATAATACATTTCAAGATCATTTAATTGATCTAAAAATGTTTTATGAGCCATTTTAATGCATGATTCATGAACATGTATTCAAGTAATTAAGTCATATAATCAATCAAGAATCAACAAAGCAAATACATCATTTGACTATCAAGCTCAAGCATTTCATAAATATTAAATCACAAATGAATCAATCAATTCAGTACACTCAATAGCATGAATAGATACGTTAATGCGAAAATTTCATCATCCCAAGTTCATGCCGAATTTTTGAAAAATGTTCTTCGCAAAGTGGTTTAGTAAAAATATCGGCAAGTTGTTTTTCCGTAACAGATTGATGTTCTGGTTTAGGAACTAATTCCCACACATTGTTTCTTTCAAATTGATTTAACTCCTCTTGCATTGCCATAATCCAAGATTCATCATTTTCCGCATCCGCAAAGGATTTGGGTTCAATTTGAGAGATAAATGCATTATGCTCGCAAGTATTCTTAAGAGATAATCTAGTTGTAACACTTCGTGAGGGATCTCCTAAAATTACATCTATAGGATGTGAAGAGACATACCACCACTCCTTGGGGAGTATTTGAGAAATACCTTCTTGTTGCTCCAGCTCCATATTTGTTTGCTCTTCTTGTCTATCCTCTTGATTTCTTGTCATGCATTCTCTTGAATCTCTTTTGATGATTCTTCTTGTAAATCTCCATCTGCATCATCATTAGCAACTCCTTTCTCCGCCGAGGAGGGGTTAGACTCATCAAACGTAACATGCATGGATTCTTCCACAACTAAGGTTCTTTTATTATAAACTCTATAAGCTTTGCTTGAGTTTGAATACCCAAGAAAGATGCCAACATCAGATTTTAGATCAAATTTACCAAGATTATCTTTTTGTGTTTAAAATAAAGCATTTGCATCCAAAAACTTTGAAATAACCAATGTTGGGTTTTCTATCTTTCCAAAGCTCATAGGGAGTTTTGTTGAAATGAGGTCTAATCAACACTCGATTTAAAACATAGCAAGCGGTGTTGACGGCTTCGGCCCAAAAATATTTAGGTAAAGCATTTTCATTTAACATGGTCCTAGCCATTTCTTGAATAGACCTATTCTTTCTCTCAACAACTCCATTTTGTTGTGGAGTCCTAGGTGATGAAAATTGATGCTCAATGCCAAGATTATTGCAAAAGTTCTCAAATGCATGATTTTCAAATTCTCCTCCATGATCACTCCTAATGCATATAATGTCACGCCCTTTTTCATTTTGTAATTTCTTATAAAGCACTTTAAAAGCATCAAGAGCATCATCCTTATTGGCTAAGAATAATACCCATGTATATCTAGAATAATCATCCACTATCACAAATGCATAATATTTGCCATTTAGACTAGCATATCTAGATGGTCCAAATAGATCTATGTGAAGAAGTTCAAGAGGTTTTGAAGTAGAGATATGGTTTTTGTTTTTGAAAGAGGTTTTGATTTGTTTTCCAAATTGACAAGCTTCACAAATCTTATCCTTTTGAAAACCAATTTTCGGAAGACCTTTAACTAAATCATTTTTCGAAATTTTCGAAATCAAATCCATACTTGCATGTCCTAATCTTCTATGCCATAGCCAACTATCATCATGTAATGCGGAAAAACATTTATCAAGTGTAGATGCACATTCTATGTCAATGATATAAACATTACCACATCTATTACCAACAAACAAGGTTTTGCCATCACATGAGTTCTCAATAACACAACTAAATTTATCAAAGATAACTTTATAACCTTTGTCACATAATTGACTAATGCTAATTAAGTTGTGTTTCAAGTTCTCAACCAAACATACATTCTCAATTAGAGTTGAAGAGACTTTACCAACATTTCCAATTCCAAGAATTTTTCCTTTTGAGTTGTCTCCAAAAGATACGTCTCCACCATTTTCAATTTTGGTGAAGCTTGAGAACCATGGATAGTTTCCGGTCATGTGTCTTGAACAACCGTTGTCCAAGTACTATTTATTTTTCTTTTTCTTCAAGCTCTACAAGAAAAAATCTCAAGTTTTAGGTACCCAAAGCCTTTTGGGTCCTTGAGAGTTAACAACGGTTCCTTTTGGAACCCAAATGCATTTGACACCATAATATGCATTCCTTTTCACGGGACATCTATATTTCATGTGACTATTTTGATTACAATAATGACATACAATCTTATGATCATTTGTGGAGGTAGCTTTAACAAAATAATTCTTATAATACTTTTGCTTCAAGTTAGGCTTATATCCAAGTCCTCCTTTATCAAAAACACATTTTTGTGAGTTAAGCATATTATCCAACATCTTTTGCCCATTTGTAAATTTCAAAACAATTTCATTCAATTCATTACTCTTTTTCTTGAGCATTTTGTTCTCATTTTTCAACGTATCTATATGTGATTCTAAATGCTCAGGTAAGATGCTAGGTTTCTCATTTGATAATACAATTTCATCATGCAGTATTTTGTTCCCTACTTCTAGGCATACAATTCTTGCATTTAGAGATTCATTTTCATTTTTAAGCTTTGCAATTCCTTTTTAAGCTTTGCCATTTTCTTTTTAAGACATACATTCTTTTTACCAATTTTCATCAACTCATTATGCAAATCTTGAAAAGCATCATACAATTCATCATAGGTAGGATCACTTACCTCATTGAGATCATCATCCCCTCCTATTGCCATGAGTGCTAGGTTTGATACTTCTTGCGATCCTTCTTCATCACTTGATTCTTCCTCACTATCATCCCAAGTTGCAACCATTGCTTTCTTCTTGAGTTTGTTGATAAGTGGGCACTCCGATCTTATATGTCCAGGCTTCTTGCATTCATAGCATGTGATTGCCTCCTTCTTCTCCCTATGGTTCTTGAAGTTTCTGAAATTTCTTCGCTCTCCGGTTTTCTTGAAGAATTTTCTGAACCTCCTTGCTAGCATGGCTAGCTCTTCATCATCCGGTTCACTCTCTCCATCACTCTCATATTTTGAAGCTTTGAGAGCAATGCTTTTCTTCTTCTCCTCATGTCCTTTTTCTGCAGCTAAATCCTCTTCATACGAAATAAGAGAACCAATTAAATCATCAAGAGGTAAAGTATTTAAATCTTTGGCCTCTTCAATGGCGGTTCTTTTAGGTCTCCATTCTTTTGGAAGTGACCTAATGATTTTCTTAACTTTCTCACTATTTGAGAAGGTTTTCCCTAAGGCACCTAGGGTGTTCACTATGTCCGTGAATCTAGTGTACATAGAATACACATTTTCATTTTGTTCCATTTGGAACAACTCATATTGACGAGTGTATCTACTGATTTTAGACTCTTTTACTTGATTTGTCCCTTCATAGACAACTTCAAGTTTGTTCCATATCTCTTGTGCACTTTCACAACTAGATACTCTATGGAATTCTTTCTTATCAAGGGCACAAAACAAACCATTCATAGTCTTGGAGTTTAGAGACATTTTTCTCTTTTCTAATTCACTCCATTGACTTGATGGTTTAGGAATATCAACTCTTACTTCATCTTTAAACATAGGTATGAATGGATCGTCACAAACAACTTCTCAAATTTCATAATCTAAGGCTTGCAAGTAGATTCTCATTCTAGTTTTTCAATAAGCATAGTCATTTCCATCAAAGAATGATGGTCTAATTGTAGATTGCCCTTCTCTAAAGGTTGAGTCATTTAGGGTTGCCATGGATCTTTTACTCTAGACGATTAAGTCTTAACAAGAGAACAAGGCTCTGATACCAATTGAAATACAAGTATGCAACCCAAGAGGGTGGGTGAATTGGGATTCTAAAAATTATTCAATTTATAAAGAAAAACTTAAAGCAAATATAATGCAAATTCAAAGCAATAACAATTAAGTTGACCACAATATAAAAAGATAAGGGAAGAGAAATTCAAACACATAGATTTTTACGTGGTTCGGCCAATCTCGCCTACGTCCACGCCTCCAAACTTTCCGGGCTTGAGGATTCCACTAAGCAAGCCTCCAAGGCTTCAAATGCTTACACTTGACTTCCAAGGTGTCAATAACCTTTACAACAAGAGATTAACCCAATCTCTTAAACCCAAGTGTATCCCAACACTTACAATCACTTAAAACAAAAGATTTCAAATTTGTTTTGTCTCTTACAATGTATAAGATTACACAATGATGCCCAATATGTGAATAGATGAAGCAAGAATGTGTTCTAAGCTCTATGAAGATTGTATTCTCGAATATAAGCTCAATAGTCGTGTTGTGATAAAAAATCCCTTTGACTTTGAATGAGCTTATTTATATCTGGAGCTGAAAATTTAGCCGTTACAAACTGTCGGTCAGAAAACGGTTCGCCATTAACCATAAACGGTTAACCGTTTAGGTAGTTCAAAGTTACCGTTGGGCCAAAATTCAAATAAACGGTTTGCCGTTAAGGATTAGCCTTTCGCCGTTAAATTCCAAAGACCTGTAAGATGAACATTAGTTATCCGTTTACACTAAACAGTTAAGGATTTGCATGAAGTGACTTCTCTGGATATTATCGATTAACCGTTTGTAATAAACGGTTCGCCATTTGTCTCCAGTAACTTGCAAAATGAACATTTTTTTATCCGTTTATATTAAACGGTTAAGGATTTGCATGAAGTGACTTCTCTAGATATTATCGGTTAATAGTTTGTAATAAACGGTTTGCCGTTTGTTTCAGTAACCTGCAAAACAATTCAGCCTTATTCGGTTTTATTAAATAGTGTCAGAGGAGGACAACCTTCAAGTCTGGACGTTATCGGTTAACCATTTAAAATAAACGGTTCACCGTTAAGTTCCAGTAGCCTTCCCATCTTTTGTATTTTTCGTTTATCATAAACGGTTAGAGCTTTAGGCAGTATGTTGCTCTCTGGTATTAATCGGTTAACCGTTTAAAGGAAAACGATTTACCGTTTATTTCTAGAATTATATTTTAAACCAGTTTTTGCAGAGAATCTTTTTCTAATTTGAAAGTACATCTTTTATGAAAAATGAATGGAATGATTATTAAGGCTTTCGTTTATTAAGGAATAGCTCTAATATTTTTATAAAAAACCATTTAAAATTTGTTATCATCAAAATCAATATTATTAACATATTCATATTAACAGAAGGAGAGTCTCCGACGCAGAGAAGACGCTTAATCTTGGATTAAGAATCAATTTTCAGTAGGAAACAGAGGAACGAGTTTAATAAAATCTTTGATTTATAGATTTTATAAAGGAGAGAGAAACGAAACGTTTAAGTAACGCGAGTGTCAATTCAATCGATGCATCTCAAGGGCAGGTAAACTGCCATTTCAAATTTCAAATATAGGATGTAGAGAGTGCCACGTCACTGACATTTAAAATGATATGAAAAAAAGTTAGGTCGGTGGTATACTTGGAAATATTGGTATCTGGTCAATATTATTGTCTCGCAGCTAGAAATCACCTGAGCAAAGAATGCTACCTCAACTCTGTCAGATCAAGATTAGAACTGGATACCTGTTGTTTAATTTTTACTCAATTGCTATTGATGCCAATGTGCAAGTGTTCACAACAAGTAATAAAGTGATGAAATTCTAGATCGTCTCTACAGGGACTGATGTTACTAAAAATGCTACAGCAATCACAATAGTGCAATTTACCTTTATTTCAAGATGAACCTAGATAAAGTTGATTATTACCGAAACTAACAATTGTAAGAAAATAAAACAAATAATTGCAGTAATGAAATAGATTAGATAAATTGTACAAAAGAATCGAATGAGAATGAAGTAGCTGAATGATCAAACTCTCTTCATAGGTTGATTGCTTTTCATCAAATTAGCATGAGTTGCTACAACAATTCCTACATCACTGGGCAAAATTATTTTGCACCTTCAGCTGTCGCGTGTTCGACTTCTCATGCCCTTAAGGATCCTAACAATGACCAGTTATTATTCTATCTATGGCATGACATTATGAACATCTACTCTCTCTACCATATAAGGTGAATGCCTATGTCTAGTTCTTCACAAATCTTAACTTTAAGTATAGCCTTTATGGGATTCAAGAAAAACTTAATCTAGGAAACTTAAATTAAGATCAAGTATTACTCTAATAATATCCTCTAAGACAGGCCCTTTTACGGCTTTATCTTAACTTGAACCATTAAATGAGTGATCAACCGAAATAACGATTATAATAAAAGCTACTCGAGTAAAATGCCACAGCAATCGTATATCAACTCATAAGAACAATTAAAAAAAAACCATTTAGATTGTTTGTCACTCAACTACAATAAAATTTAGTTCATACTTTGAAAAAGAAAAACAATAAGTAAAATATTGGTCATGAAATACATCGGATCAATCAAAGAGTAAAGAAAAGAACAAGTAGAGAACGATGAAGATTGAATCCAAATAACTCTGTTGAATTCTTCACTGATGCAGATTGGTTCCCTTGAATTCTGATTGTTTTATTCTTTTCCTCTCGATTTTTCCCATGTTAATTCCTTGCCGTCGTTTTATGTGATGCACGCTTCTTTTTATAACTGAAAACTAGGGTAAACAAAAGCCTAGGGCGCGCATGAGTCAGATTAGGAAACTGCAGATTGCAATTCTGCAGATATCCCGTGCTAAGTTTTCTTTGTTGTTGTTCTAGGCTTGCTACAACAATGGTTGCTCTAGCAACGGCTACAACTCTCACTGCTCTAGATTTTGTTTCTCTTCTTTTGTGGCCACATTCTTCCTCCTTTTTGCTAGCCTACTGCATCAGCATCCCTTCCATGAATTATAGGCTTCTGGAAACCTACAATTATGCACGTGATTTGAGCACGAATTACTTTAAATTAAGCAAAACTTACTAAGACTAAACTAAAATAAATGTTTATGTAATTTCCAAGAACAAATAGAGGTTCAGAAAGCGATAAAAAAAATGCAATAAAAACACATCATTTACTCTCTAAGTGATCTTGATTTAAGTCTAGAATTTCCATAATAACTCTCATTTTATAGAGCTATCACACCTCAAAACTTAAACTGTTACATGTCCTCAAGTAATGACAACATACTAACACTTCATGCGCATAATCATGCAACAAATAACTTTGTCCTGTCATCAAATTTGTAAGGATTCTTCCACCCTTAGATCACAATCTCAATCATGCAAAATAACCATAGCAGTTCAGTTCTAGACTTAAGCTTCCTTCTATCCAAAGTGTATGTGTGCCACTTTGATCAAGTTCCAGAGGTGCTAAAACATTACAAATATATTGCATATAATTCAGAGATAGAACACAAATATATTCACATATGGGGTAGCAGAAATCACACATACTCACATTGTGCTATAACAAAAAAAAATTAAGTGCTTTTTTTTTAACAACCTTCATCACTGCAACATTTATTTTTTATGTGAATGTCGATCACTTGTAATGATGACACCCAGTTACTCAATCAATGCACAAATCAGAGTTGTTGTAGTAATGTTCGTAGCATAGTCTTATCTAAAGATATTTTTTAACTCAAGACTGAACATGAGGCTCATAAACAGACCTGACTACTCAATATCCTAGACAAAGAGCCTTTTTTCTTTTTTTTTTTAAATTTTGCTACAGCATTGCTCGTAACTCTTATTGCCTTTGGACTCAAGTCTGCATATGGAGTACATATTCAACCCTGGTTACTCAGCAACTTGAGCCATTGGAGCTAAATTTATTTCATAATGAGCATAGTTAAGCTAAAATTTTCCCCCAACTTGAGATATTCTACTCCTTTTTGTTTTCTTGGCTTTGCTACATCATCCTCATAAAATCCAATCAAAGTCTAAGTGTCATGACAGAATTTGAACCTCCATCTACAACTATCTCTACTTGACTTTCTCATAAATATTGAATAACACTTATTTTATCTTCATTAGGTTTTCAAATCCATATAAAAATATTAGATAACAGAGCTTCACACAACATAAGCGTAAACACACATTCAGAAACATAACCCTCCCAAACTTAAGTGGTGTTGTGTCTTCATAAGTACACAAAAAAACCACATAACCAGACATGCATACACTAAATAAAAGGACATGTAGAATGAATCAGAAAATGAAAACTTAATGAAAGAAAAGTTTTTCAAAAATAGTTAAAATGACTAGTAGGAAGGGGGTACTCCCTTGTTGTTTAGACACTACTACAACATTGTATAGTGAATTCAACGCTTTTTAGATGTACTTTGCAGCCTTTCCTTAGGGGATTCTTATGGTGAGGTAGCTGGCAACGTCTTTTTCTTTTTCTACAATGGGTTGGTGGGAGGTGTGGGCAGCCTGCTTGGTTGAAACCGATATAGTCATTTTTTGTTCTGGTGAGGCTGTTGCAGCAATGCCTTCAGAAGTGCCCCTCTTTCTTTTCTTGGGTCCTTTAGGACTAGCATGAATAGGCTTGCTGGGAGTTTGTTGTGGAGGGGTTGGAGCTGGGGCTTCAGCTGCATGTCCATCAGTTGTGATGACGGTAATGATATTAAGCAGCTGCTTTGTCTTTGTGGGTGTACGAGTGACTCTGGCTGATGTAGCTTCCAGCTCTGCATCAATTTGCTCTGCTTCATTGTTAGAGGCAAGAGGGGTGATTACTTTTTCTTTGCCCTTTCTAGAAAGGACTAGAATAAGAGGCTTTTCTACTGGTTCATCATCATCTTTTTGTATGATGTGATTTTTTCTAGTCTTGGAAGAGATCCTGACTGGGGGCTCCTCGAGTTCTTTCTCAGGCTCTTTCTCTGCCTTTGTTGGGGAACTATCAGTTGCGAACTTAACAGCCTCTTCTTCTAGTTGGTCTGACTGGTCATCAACATTGAATTCAGCATCTGCTTGTGGTTCTGCTGCAGCTTCCTCTTTTGGTTCATATGTGTCAGTAGTCTTTTCACTAACTGTTGCTGGAGCCTTTGTAGTAGGAGTACCAAAATTATATTGCTGGAGCAATGAATCAGAAAAATCTCGGTGGTTACGTTTCATATATACAGCAAATTAGTGTAGGTGGTTGTCCAAGTGCTGCAAATAGCTCCAAAACCGATTGTTTTCCCTTTGCTGAGCTTCAGTACATTGATTGATGCTGGTGCTCAATGCTTGGATTCTCTGTTCTACCCTAATAACTCGTCTTGCCCCTATTACAGTAGCTAGTTCAGATAAGGCTCCAACAACTTCACCAGCAATTCTCTCGATGTCGCGTGCAGTAAAGGCACCATCATTCTTGACATGCTCATCTTTTGCATCAAGACGAACTCGCGATACTACACATATGCTAGTGATGAGTGAAGGAAATAGCAAGGCAGCTGCTTTGTGGTTTTTAATGGCACAATCCTGAATTTCTTTTTCGATAATGCTTCCCACATCTATGGAAAGCCCTCTAACAATAACATACAACAGTACCAACCTTTCTTATGAAACAGTAGTGGTGTGGGCGGTTGGCATAAGTCTGGATTTTAGAAGTTTTACCTACACCTTAGCAATGAGTTTTAAATCTATCCTATTAATTACACGCCCTTCCTCATTAGCCCAAGATGCACCCTCTACTGTAAGTGTTGTGAAAATTTTGTTCCATCTTTGCGGGGTTAATTTGTTAAGCAACTTGGCATACTCGCAATTAATTTCTGCAGGTAAATTATAGAAAGCATTTTTAACTCGAGAATTTAATGGAACAAGCGAGTTTCTTACCTAAATATTGTGCTGACCCGGGCTTACCAAATTGGCAAATTCTTTCACTAATGGCAACACAATGTCTCGAGGGTGGTTACAAAACTATTGACCCGGGCTTACCAAATTGGCGTAAAATTCTTTCACTAATGGCAACACAATGTCTCGAGGGTGGTTACAAAACTCTAGCCACCCGCGCTTTACTGCAGCATTGTATAATGATTGTACAATTCATGTGGGTTGAGTTGGGACTGAAACCCTTTTTCCTTCAGAATCTTTCGCGGTTCAATGAATTCTTCATATTTTTCTATGGTAACTTTGGAATCGTGAGGGATCTTTTAGTCGGCTGGCTGTTCTTTTGTACATTGGCATTATTGTAGCAGTAAGAATTCGATGGTAATATGCCCAAGAGTAAAATGAGAAGAAGAGGTTATGAAGTACTAAAGTTGTAATTGCGAAGGGGAAAGAAAATAGTGTTAGAGGTCAATATGCACAGTGACGCCCTTATATAGGTGGAATAAAATGAAAATAAATTCGGTAGAAAAGAGATAAATTAAGGAAGAATATTTTTTAAATTCATTAAGTATATCCCATAAAAATAGACAAGAGAAATTAATGCATTAATTTAAGAGATCTTCTTTCTCAATTTCTATCCAAATCCATCCACCCATCTGTCACATATTATCTCTAACGGTAAGTGAGAGGCTCCATGATTAAGTTACTTTAATGGTAATATTGGTTGCTACAACACCCAATTGTATGCTCTAGCAAAGGTTACAACTCTCCTCAAATAACTGCTGACATGTAGCTTGCTTCTGCCATATGTTAAAATTACAGCTCTAATTGTTAGTATTGAGTCCATCTGTCACACACATTTCTCTCTTTCTTTTCATAACAAAATAAGAAAAAATAAATAAATAACAATAAATAATAATAAAAAATAAAATAAAATGAAAAGTATTTAAAAAAACCAAGGAGGATCCATTTCAATTGAAGTGGCTGCCTCCTCAATGGGTTGCCTCTCATTGAGCGCTTGATTTAAGGTCCTTTAGTCTGACCTTACTTGAGTGCTCATAAACTTGGTTCTCTAAAGAGTAAGACCTCTTTTGAACAATCTGCAGCTGAATGCATGTAATGCCTAACTCTGTGCCCATTGACTTTGAACTCCTAGCCTGTCTTTTCATCTAGGAGATCAACAGACCCATGAGAGTATATTCTCAGCAGCTTGAAGGGTCCAGACCATCGAGATTTCAGTTTCCTTGGAAATAGTCTTAACCTCGTATTATGGAGCAGCACTAGTTGACTAGAGATTAATTTCCTATGTTGGATATGTTTGTCATGCCATTGTTTTGTTCTCTCTTTATAAATTCTTGCATTTTCATATGAGAACATACACAATTCATCAAGCTCACATAGTTGAAGTTTCCTTTGCTCTGCTGCAGCATGTATATCCCAATTTAATTGCTTTAGTGCCCAGTATACTTTGTGCTCTAGCTCGAGTGGCAAGTGGCAAGCGTTCCCATACACAATTCGATAGGGAGACATGCTAAGTCGTGTTTTGTATGCTATTCTGTAATCCATAGGGAGTCATGTAAGTGCAAGGACCAATCCTTTCTTGATGGATTCACTACTTTTTCTAAGATTTTCTTAATCTCTTTATTAGAAACTTCTGCCTGGCCATTGGATTATGGGTGATATGCAGTTGTTATTTTATGCTTGACTCAATATTTCACCATAACTGTAGCAAATACTTTGTTATAGAAATGAGTACCCTCATCACTAATAACTGCTCGTGGAGTGCCAAACTTGGAAAAAATATTTTTCTGAAGGAAGTTCACTACTGCTCTAGCATAATTGATAGGTAATGTTGCAGTTTCTACCCATTTGAATACATAATCCACAACAATCAGGATATATAAGTTCCCAAAAGATGGTGGAAAAAGACCCATGAAGTCTATTCCCCATACATAAAAAATCTCCACTTCCAGAATGTTCGTCAATGACATTTCATGTCTTTGAGTTATGTTTCCTGTCCTTTGACACCTGTCACAATATTTAGCAAACTCATAAGCATCTTTAAAAATGGAAGGCCAGTAATAACTTGATTGTAGAACCTTAGCAGTTGTTTTGTGACCACCAAAATGGCCTCCATATGATGCAACATGGTAGGATTCTAGTATATGAGGAATTTCTTCCTCTGAAGTACATCTTTGTATTACTTGATCTGAACATAACTTATACAAATATGGATCATCCCACTGGTAGCTTCTAACATCATGAAGAAATTTCTTTTTCTACTAAAACTTCAACTCATGTTGTAGCAATTCACTTATTAAGTAGTTAGTAAAATCTGCATACCATGGAGATCCTGATTGCTACAGCATCTGTGCTTGTTGTATTACTAATAGTTGTTTATCAAGAAAAGTTTCAGTGATGTCTTTTTTTATCAATGTGCTTGCGTCTGCTTCTAGCCTAGACAGATGGTCTGTTACTTGATTCTCAATTCCCTTTCTACCTTTAATTTCCAAATCAAACTCCTAAAGCAATAAGATCCATCTTATTAATCTCGATTTAGCATCCTTCTTTGAGACTAGGTACTTGATGGCTGCATGGTCTGTGTACACTGTCACTTTAGTACCCACCAAGTAAGCTCTGAATTTATCGAAAACAAATACTACTGCTAGCAACTCTTTCTCTATAGTGGTGTAATGAATCTGAGTTGGAGTAAGAGTTTTGCTAGCATAGTATATAGAGTGGAAAATCTTATCCTTTCTCTGCCCCAACACTGCCCCAATAGAATGGTCACTGGCATCACACATCAGATCAAATGGTATAGTCCAATCTGGTGATATAATCACTGATGCAATGATCAAAGGTTTCTTTAATTCCCCAATGGCTTGAAGATAGTCTTTATCAAAATGAAAAGGCTTGTCATGTTCTAGCAATAAGCATAGTGGTTTAGCTACCTTGGAAAAATCTTTTATAAATCTTCTGTAAAATCTAGCATAACCCAAAAAACTTCTAATCCCCTTGATTGAAGCGGGAGGTGGCAATTTATCTATCACTTCTATCTTTGTTTTATCTACCTCTATGCCATTCTTGGACACCTTATGACCCAACATTATGCCTTTTTACACCGTAAAGTGGCATTTTTCCTAATTGAGTACTAAGTTAGTCATCTCGCATCCTTTAAGAACTTCTTCCAAGTTGTGTAAATAATCAGTATATGTCTCTCCAAAGACTGAGAAATCATCCATAAAGACTTCCAATGTTTGCTGCACCATATATGAAAAAATAGACATCATATATCTCTGAAAAGTTGCTGGAGCATTGTACAAACCAAATGGCATCCTTCTAAAGGCAAAAGTTCCATAAGGACAAGTAAATGTAGTCTTTTCCTGGTCCTCTAAAGATATAACAATTTGGTTGTAACCTAAATACCCATCTAGGAAACAATAGTATTATTTTCCAGCAAATCTGTCCAATATTTGATCTATGAATGGAAGTGGGAAGTGATCCTTCCGAGTGGCTTTGTTGAACTTTCTGTAATCCATACATACCCTCCATCTAGTCATTGTTCTTGTAGGAATAAATTCATTCTTCTCATTTGTTATCACTATTATTCCTCTCATTTTTAGAACGCATTGAATTGGGCTTACTCATGAACTATCTGATATCGGGTATATGATCCCATCATCCAACTATTTAATGATTTCTTTCTTAATAACTTCCTTCATAATAGGGTTTAACCGTCTCTGTTGCTCTACTGAGTTGTTGTAGTAGTCTTCTAATAGAATTTTATGCATGCATATAGATTGGCTGGTCCCTTTGATGTCTGCCATGGTCCATCCAATTATTTTTCTGTATTTCCCAGGCACATCTACTAGGCTCTGTTCTTGACCTGTATCCAAAGTAGATGTATCCAAAGTAGATGAAATGATTAGAGGGAGTGTATTGTTTTGACCAAGATAAGCATATTTCAAATGTGAGGGCAGCAATTTTAATTCAAGAAAAGGTGGTGATTCAATAGATGGTAAAGTTATCTTTACTTCCATGTCTGAAAGATTTAGATGTCCAACAAATCTGCTATGTCTATTAGATTGCCTTTCTTCCATCCAATCTATCTGGTTTGCTGCAATATCTTTTTCTTCAAAGCTCTCAAAGGTGGCAACTTTAATGACCTCATTATTGTAGCATCCGTCGATTCTGTCTGCTACAATAAAATCCACAACACTTAGGAAATTGCAATCTTCTGCCTCATTAGGGTTCTTCATAGCCTCTAATACATTGAATGTGACTTGTTGGTCATTCACCCTCATTGTTAGCTCTCTTTTTTGCGCATCTATCAGAGTATTCCCGGTTGCTAGGAAATGTCTTCCAAGTATAATGGGTACCTCTTTATCAGCCTCAAAGTATAATACAATGAAGTCTACTGGAAAGATGAATTTGTCAACCTTCACCAGTACAACCTCAATTTTTCCTTCAGGATATGCATGAGATATGTCAGCTAATTGCAGAGTGATTGTTGTGGGCCTGCATTCTCCTACTCCCAACTGTTTAAATACAGATAATGGCATCAAATTAATATTGGCTCCCAAATCACAGAGTGCTTTGCCATTGTACCTAGTTCCAATGGAACAGGGAATTGTGAAGCTTCCTGGATCCTTTAATTTTTTAGGAATCTTACTTTGGAACATGTGACTACTTTCCTGTGTTAAAGCAACAGTTTCAAATTCTCCCAACTTTCTCTTTCTTGCCAATATGTCTTTTAGAAATTTTACATAATTAGGCATTTGCTCAAATGCTTCCACAAAAAGTATGTTGATGTGTAATTACTTCAGCACTTCCAAGAACTTACTAAACTGCTTGTCTTATTTTTGTTTCTGGAATCTCTATGGGAAATGAGGTGGATGCCTAAGATTGCTCGGTAGCCTCAAGAGGTACCAATTTCTCTTCTTGGATCTTCTGTGGTGCTAGGCAAGCTTCCCTAAGATCTGCTACTCATTGCTGTGGCAAGCTTAGGGATGGCAATGGGGCAGATATGGGTTGGATCTACTCTGCTCTAAATCCAAATTCATAATAAAAATTAAGATCCGTATCTGCTCCAGATCCGTTATGAATCCATATTTTTCGCTTTATATCCAGATCCAAAAAAAAAATTAAAATCCAAATCTGCTTTAGATCCGTCATGAATTCTAAAATTCAGTAATAAAAAAGTAATAATTTTTTAGATTGAAAATTGAAGGGTAAAATGTATTGATAACAAATAAATTATATAATTTTTCTCAAAAATATAATAAATATTGTAGCTTATACTTTTACACCAAAACAACAAATAAGAAAGATAATAAAATATCATTCTGATGTAATTGCAGAAGTAAGATCAATCTAATATTCTACTGTCTCCTTCATCATTCTAATATCTACGATACACCTACCCTCATTCGTACAACATTAGATAATGACATATAAATTAAATATGATTTATATTCAGACCTTTATTATTTTTATTATGACCATATTTGATTAAATATATGAATAACTATATTCCTTAAAAATTATTTGGCCAATATAATAAAATAAATTGCCAGGTTATATTACTTGGCTTGCAATTTGAATATTGCATGTACATGCTTTGGGGTTGGCTGACCTTTAAATTTACAAAACTAACCTTTAAGTTTTAAGAGTTTAAATGCATGGTAAATACTACTAATATGTTATGAATAAAATTTATTATAATTATAATTTCACAATTGTTAAAAAACTTTTAAAATAAAATAAAATTAAAAGATGAGTGGATATGGATATGGATTTAGATATTAAGATAGATCCAGATCTGCTCCAGATCCGTCTTAGATCCGCACATCGATATCCAAATCCGATCCAAATCTATTTTAAACCGATCCAAATCCGATCCGATTGGATTTGGATCACGTGGATCTTGGATCAGATCCAATCCATTGCCATCCCTAGGCAAGCTGTCCAATTTGGTTTTCCAGGTTTCTTAGAGATACAGCTCGACTTTGCACAATTGCTTCATTCTTCACAATGTATTCCTTAATCAATGTTTCCAATGAAGTAAGTGGATCATGGCTGGTGTGTTTTTACCCTTGATTCTGCTGATGAAAACCAAGTGGTTGAGTATTTCTGTTTTGTCCACTCAGTGCTGGAGCATTTTTATTCTGATTGCTCCATGAGAAGTTTGGGTGTTACTTTCATCTACGGTTGTAAGTATTTGAGTACGGGTTGTTTTGAGGCTGTCGAAATTACCCACATAGTTTACTGATGCTGGATTCCCAGGATAGTTGTCAAATATATGCTCTTTACCACAATACACGCAAGACAATTCAGCAACTTACTTTACTGCTGTTGGAGCAGAAGTCATGGCTGTCTATATTACTTTGCATCTATATTATGTACCCCCGTTGCTCCTCTTGTTGCTGTCTATCTAGTTGATGGCCACTGATAATTATTGTTGGCAATTCTCTCCAAAATTTCATAAGTTTCAATGTAAGATTTAGATAACAAAGCTCGATTTGCTAAAGCATCAACCATCAATCTCGTACTTGGATTCAACCCATTGTAGAAGGTTTCCAGCTGTAAGCAACAAGGAATGTCATGATGAGGACACCTTCTAAGCAGTTCTTTAAATCTCTCTCAAGCCTCATACAAACTCTCATCTTCAAGTTGATGAAAGGAAGTGATCTCATTATGCAATTTTATATTTTTGGTTGGTGGAAAATATTTCATTAAGAATTTATCAGCCAATTCATTTCATGTAGTGATGGAATCAGATGGTAATGAGTTCAACCATACTCTTGCTCGATCTCTTAAGGAGTAAGGAAAAAGCCTTAGTCTTAAAGCATCTTGTGTTGCTCCAACAATTTTAAAAGCATTGCTCACTTCCAAAAACAACTTAAAATGGAGGTGAGGATCTTCAGTTGGTAGTCCATTGAATTGACCTACTGTTTGCAATATTTGAAACATCACTGGCTTAAATTCAAAGTTTGAGGCTTCCACTTCAGGTCTGACTATTCCAGAGTGTACAACTTGAGGAGTTAACACAGCATAATCTCTAATAGCCCTGTCTTTGTCATCTTCCATGTAAATATATTGTTGTTGCCTGGCTGTCTCTAATTAACATGCTCATTCTACCTCTCTTGAATGTTGACAGGTTGTAGTGGCCCCTAAGGGTCCAAGTTTCCCACATCCTGTAGATTATCCATGTCTGAAACAGTTTTTGAATTTCTTTGTTCTCTCCGCAATCTCCTTACAGTCCTTTCAATCTCAGGATAAAATTGGAATACAACAGATCTGTCTTTTCACATGCAAGTGTTGATATGTCAATAAATAGAATAAATTAGATCAAGTTGGCACTATCAAGATTTACTTCACACTTCGAAAATAAACAATCAATCCCCGGAAACGGCCCCAAAAACGTGTTGGTTAATTTTTACTCAATTGCTATTGATCCCAATGTGCAAGTATACACAATAAGTAATAAAATGATGAATATTGTAGATCGTCTCCATAGGGATTGATGTTAATAGAAATGTTATAACAATCACAATAGTGTAGTTTACCTTTATTTTAAGATGAACCTAGTTAAAGTTGATTATTACCGAAACTAACAATTGTAAGAAAATAAAACAAATAATTGAAGTAATGAAATAGATTAGATAAATTACGTAAAAGAATCAAATGAGAATGAAGTAGCTGAATGATCAAACTTTCTTCATGGGTTGACTGTTTTTCATCAAATTAGCACCAGTTGCTACAACAATTCTTAAAGCACTGGGCAGAATCATTTTGCATCCTCAGATTTCGCGCGTTGGACTTCTCATGCCCTTAAGGATCCTAACAATGACCAATTGCTATTCTACCTAAGGTATGACATTATGAACATCTACTCTCTCTACCCTACAAGGTGAATGCCTATGTCTAGTTCTTTACAAATCTTAACTTTAAGTATAACCCTTATGGGATTCAATAAAACTTAATCGAGGAAACTTAAATTAAGATCAAGTATTACTCTAATAATATCCACTAAGACAAGCCTTTTTGCGGCTCTGTCTTAACTTAAACCATTAAATGGGTGGTCAACCGAAATAACGATTATAATAAAAGCTACTAGAGTAAAATGCTACAGCAATCATATAGCAACTCATAAGAATAGTCAAAAACTCATTTAGATTGTTTGTCACTCAACTACTATCAAATTTAGTTCATACTTTGAAAAAGAAAAACAAATAGCAAAATATTGGTCATGAAGTACATCGGTTCAATTAAAGAGTAAAAAAGAGAACAAGTAGAGAACGATAAAGATTGAATCCAAATAACTGATGCAGAATTGGTTCCCTTGAATTCTGATTGTTTTCTTCTTTGCCTCTCGATTTTTCTCATGTTAATTCCTTGTTGCCGTTTTATGTGATGCGCATCCATTTTTACAACTGAAAACTAGGGTAAACAAAAACCTAAGGCATGCATGAGTCAAATTAAGAAACTGAAGATCGTAATTCTGCAGATATCCCGCGCTAAGTTTTCTCTGTCGTTGTTCTAGGATTGCTATAGAACTGGTTGCTCCAGCAACGGCTACAGCTCTCCACTGCTCCATATTTTGTTTCTCTTCTTTTGTGGCCATATTCTTCTTCATTTTTGCCAGCCTACTGCATCAACATCCCTTCCATGAATTATAGCCTTCTGGACACCTACAATTATGCACGTGATTTGAGTACAAATTACTTTAAATCAAGCAAAACTTTTTAAGACTAAACTAAAATGAATGTTTATGCAAAACGTAACAAAAATGCAATAAAAACACATCATTTACTCTCTAAGTGATCTTGATTTAAGTTTAGAACTGTCATAATAACTCTCATTTCATAGAGTTATCAATACCCAAACCCACAGTATGACCAGATTCGGCTCCTAATTTCATAGAGTTATCACTTGCAATACTAGAAACTGGGGGGACTGGTGTTTGGTGATTAAAAGAATAGTTTTAGCTCGTTTCACTTGCAATACTAGAAACTGGGGGGACTGGTGTTTGGTGATTAAAAGAGCACCAGCCACACATGTCCTCATTATCTGGCTGAGGAGGAATCTCCTCGACTTAATAAATCATGAGCAGATATCCTGGTGCCAGACACTCTCAGGGGTACAGCTGAAGGCCGACCGGAGAACTGTTACTTAAAAAGCAGGCACGATCCTGCATCAATGCAACAGTTTCGCCACGTCCAAACCGTTTGGGGGGAGGCACGATAACCTACGCACGGTTCTCACAGTCTATGGGGTCCCATGATCGCCTGAGTATGGAGGACGTGGCAGAATGTTCTAGACGCAAGGAGTGGCTGCCTATAAAACCTGAGAAAAAGACAGAAGAGGGGGACAAAAAACAAAAAACTAGGGGAAACTCTATCATTTTGAATTTAGACTTCATTTCCATAAAAACCTTCTAAAAATTTTCTTTCACTCAATAATCATTATCTTGTACTGATCTAAAATCCAACTTTTTTCCCGAAACCCTGCATACTGACTTAAGTATCAGAGGGTTTTCGTAGGAAAAACTACTGGCACCCCTGATCTGTTTCTATGAGTGCAGGTTACTGGAAAGGAGAGAGGTTGATTGAAGTTATTGGATTCACTTAATTGGGGAAGGAACGAGAAGTGTCGTGCACCAATAAGAGTTAGCATAAGCGTTGACGAGACAACCTGGTCAGCCTTATAGACGACCGAATTTCTGCATCAACATAATTTATGAAAGATTTGCCTACATCAACAAATAAAAATAAGCTATTGACTATGTAACATTTGAACAAATTATTGAGTTGATATATGTTATCATCAGGGGGAGCGCTCATAAGATAATAGAAGAATTTTTAAAGTTAAAATGAAACATGTGCGTTGTATTCTTTTTTTTTTTCTTTGATCAAGTTTTTCTATTGAGTTTTATTAGTAAAGCCTTTTAATGAGGCAATTTTGAACCGCGTCCAACCCTACTTTATGATTTATTAAATTGTAAATATTGTTTTTGCTTGGATTTTGTCCCATTGAATTTTTGGTCAATTGCAATTCGTATGAAGTGATGGATATCTAAGGAATAAGGGGAGTACTGCGAAAGCTGAATGGATTTCCACCACATGCACATCTCATGTGATTCATTTGTATGCACACACACGCCAATCACGTACACCTCTCTTTACTTGTACACACAGCTTGATCTTGTAATCACACACATATGTGGACTCAAGTACCCACTGCTCAAGTGCTTACTGCTTGATTTGGCTATAAATAGCCCGTTTCTAACCCATTTTCATGGATTTGAACAATAAATTCGAGAGATGGCATAGTGCTTTCTTGGCATATTTCACTTTTTTCCATTCAGGTTTAGGTAATTGCTCTTCCTTCAATACTTCGAGTACACAATGGTACTATAGCTTGTTTGGTACTGAGTTACTACTATTAGCTTTCTTGTTCGTAGACAAAGTTGCTTCGGAATTGTCTTTCATTCCAAGGCACAACTTGTATTCATGCGCTTCATATTCGTCTGGAGTTCGCTGCCAGAAATATAGCCAACTCTACCCCTTCACATCAACCCCACAAGCTTCTTATTCATTCCCATTCTTATTTGATCACGGCGGTGGCAAGTCAAAATCCCATTCTTATTTGATCACGGCGGTGGCAAGTCAAAATAGAAAAACTCACAACTCCTATTGGGTTTAGGGATAATCAGGCTCGAACTGATGACTTCCACCACGTCAAAGTGTCACTCTACCGCTGAGCTATATCCTATTTAATGGTTAACTAATACTTGAGTGCCGTACCTTTTAAATTACAATTATCCAATCTCAATTGCAAACAAGGCTTACCAATCTACAACTGCTGAATTTTTAATCACTGAAAGTGATGGATATCTTCCTTTAATTGCAGTCACATACCATTTCGAAAGGCTGTTAAAAATTAATTATGTTTCTTTATTGCACACGACAAACAAGTTGGCCATACCATAGTCTTCTCCAAAGGGCTGGTGTTCGAGATGGATTTAAAGCGATCTGGAGCCACCTTTGTTGTATGAGTCAACTCGTGGAAGTTTCCATTACGGTCCATACTTTGCTTTGTTAGAGGCTGAAAGGTTTCTTAAAGGTAAACTTTGAATTAGGGCCCTTATATTCACTGAAATTGTTTTATGACTTAGTGAGATAGCGGAAGCAGAATATGGGACGGCAAAAGTAAAATAATGACACCTCGTCTATTGCTTAAACACATTCCGTTGCATTATTTTAATAAACATAGGTCCAAATTAATATTTGTATAAATATTTTAATATTTTTTTATTTATACTAATATTTAATATTTTATAATTTAAATTTTATAATTTATTCATTAATATTTTAAAAAATTAAAAATTAAAATAGGAAAATAGGGAATTGAAGAGGGGATGGGCATTCTAGCTAAGGTTGGCAAAATCTAAATCCAAATTCGGATGTGGGTGCATCCGGATCTGGATACACGTTTACATTTCTCTATCTAGATCCGTTAAAAAAATGCGGATCTGGATGCGGGTAATATCCGCAACGGATGCGTGTGAATATTCCAAATATCGGATCCACGAAAATCAAAATTCAATAATTTAATATATAATTTAAAATTTCAATAATTTACCTAATAATATCAAATAAAATTCAATCATAAGTCAACAATTAATAATTCAACAAGAATAACATACAACAATATCTTATATTCACAAATAAAATTTAATTTTCAATTTTTAGTTTATATTTTTAATTTAAGTTAAAATTCAATAATTTACCTAATAATATCAAATAAAATTCAATCATGATTCAACAATTAGTAATTCAACATGAATAACATACAACATCATCATAAATCCTCAAATAAATTTAATTTTTAATTTATTTTAAATATATTTTTTAATTTAAAATAAAATTTACCATATCCAGATATCCAATTTTCTTGATGCAAGTCCAAATCTATGCGGATCTCAATTTTCTAAAATATGTATTTTTAATATATAGATTCGGATTTTTCCGGATCCAAATCTTTCGGATCCTTGCAGATGCGGGCTGGATCCAGATTTTATTTCCATGCCTAATTCTTCCTCATCCCCGTCCATGTCCCAAAAATAAATTAGGTGAAAAATCGTCATTGTTCTTTCCCTAAATAAGAAATTGGGTATAAAATCATTCTCATACCCTATCCAAATTAGAAAAATCCTTAAGGGTTCCCGTTCCAGTGGAGATTTTTGCCATCCCTAATGAATTTTTCACAAATCTCTCTCTCTCTCTCTCTTTTCTCTCTCTCTCTCTTTCTCTATATATATATATATATATATTGGGCAAAATCCAAAATGTTTCTTTGGAAAACTGACATAGCGTAAAGAATGATTGTTAACTGTATTAAACTATGGACAATTTGGCTTCAAATCTCAAAAAAAGAGCAGGGCAATTAGGCTACAAAGTTAATGAGATCTTAAGTTAATACTTTGTGAACTTTCATTAAATAATAAATTTTGTCAATCCTAACTTGAGGTCAATGTGATAAATTAACAATTTGATAAATTTATTTGATAATAAAATTTTTAAAAAATCTTATTTTTCTATAGGACCCAATTAATACATAAATTAATAATTAACAAATTTGAAACTAAATACAAATCATATCTTTGTGATTTTCTTTCTTGTCCTGACATAATTTTCATTAATCTTTGTTGCATTTTTTTTACAGCTTTCAATGTGAAAACATTGTTGTATTCTATGTACTATGTTAAGAGAAATAACAGAGAGATAGCTTAATATATTGCCTTAAAAAAAGGCTGCTCTGATCCAACCGTACAATGTAGCCAAATAATTATCAGGTAATTGATTTAGTCAATCAAGATTAAATAAGAATTGTGTCATACAACTTTATAGAATCACTAATGTCTTGTTTGTTTTAATTTGGCTTATTTTAAAATATTTTGATATTTTGGCTTGTCTTTTTTTTTTTGTCTCTGAAGTCTTATTGTAAGATTTTTTCATATCAATAAAAAAATTCTAACTGTTATCTAAATGACCATATGTAAGAATGATAGATTATTTGTTTTCTCATAAATATCCTCATAAGTGTATTTACTTCCAAAAAAAAAAATGATACCTTTTTCCTTCTCACCAAAATGATATTCATAATTTACATGTCATATTAGAATTATCTTGGTCTCAACTTTTACTTGGCCCAATGAAAACTAAGTAACTAACAGACATTCAATTTTAATTTTACAAAAATTAATTTATTATTAAGTAACAATTTTTTACGTACAAATATTATGTTAAATTCTTGGTTGGACCAAGGCGATTTGCCATCAAAGTTAAATTTTCATTATTTATTTTTATCTATATATCTAATGCTTACTTTACAAATATTTACGATATGTAAATAATGCTATTATACTAGATAACACAGTAAATATATAAACATACTCCAAAATATATATAACTCTTTTAAGAGTATAAATGTAAAAATACTAAATTTAAGATATGTTGAGTTTATAAAACAAATAATTTATGACTTACAATCAAACATCAAAAAAATAAAAATAAAAATTAACATATCATTCAAAATACAGGTATTTAAAACTTATTCAAGCTTCAATAGCATTCAAACTCATTGAAATTTCAAATAAAAACATAAAAGCTACCAAAATTCCTTAATGATACTACCTCTATTCTCCATAAAAATTAACGTGATATTATTTTTATAAAATAATTATTGTTAGGTGAATTAGAGCACCAGCTCGGTCATGCCATAGTCCCCACCCCGGAGTGGACGACCTCTGCCAAACTGTGCGAGCAGACCACTGGAAATGAACCTCCAACAAATACAAGCCGACCAGAGATGAATACCAGCCCCAGAAGTACACCGACCAGAAGTATATTGAGCCGACACCAATCCCCCAAAGAACGGAAACACGATCTCACAAAATCACGATAGTTGCGCATTTCCCAGAACCGTCGAGGGAGACACGAGATCCCACGACCACCCACAATGTATCAGTTAAAGTCCCATGAAGGGCTACCACTACCCGAAAAAAAAAGGATGAAGGGTAAACGAAAACGTGGGACAGCGACTATAAAAGAGGAAGCAATCAATAACAAAAAGAAAAAAAGAGAAAGGAGAGAGAAGGGAAAACTCTGCCAAATTGTATCCAGACCGTGTTCAGAGTAAACAGTGAGCCAATTCTAAGTAGTCATTTGAACCTAGATTGCATTATTTTCCTGTAAACACCTTGTGCTAACTTAGGCATTGGAGGGTTTACGGCGGCAAAACCACCGGCGTCTCTAATCCATTTTTGTGGACGCAAGATTAGTAAGAAAAAGGAGAGGCCTAACTTCAGCAACTAAAGTGGTCATTGAAGCAAGGAGAAATTGGCACCCTCATTGCTGACAATACTGTTGATAACAAAAACGTTGGTGTAAAGATCTGGTCAGGCAGAGGACGAGCAGATTTCGGCATCAACATTTTGGCGCCGTCTGTGGGGAGTAAATCAAAAGCTACCACTAAACTTGTAGTTACCGGAGCCGCAACGAGTGGTTGGAGATGGATGTGTCAAGGAAGAATGTTGCTGGGGAGGACAATAAAACTGTGGAAACAATCACCCTCCGATAAATTGCCAATGAAGCCCGAGAGAGGGTGACGCAAGAACGATTGGAGCGAATGGAGAAACAAATGGAGACTCTCACGGCCATACTGTATGAGCTGAGGGACGATACGAGAAGGGATTATGAAACCCCCGTGAGGAAAGGTGAAACAGGAGCAGAACCCAGCTCTCGAAGGCGTAGAGTCGAGGAAATCCCTCCGCAGGCAGACCAACTGAATGGGGTACATCCCTACAGAAGTACTGGTTGGATTCCAGGAGAACGCGTGGATGAAGGGAGGGACCAACCTCACCCCGGAAGGATACTGGAAGTTGAGGGCCGAGGGGGCAATGTTGATGAAGGAGAGCTTAGAGAACGGTTGCAAAATGCCGAGCAGGAACGAGATCATATAGCTGCACGTGATCCCGATCGTGCTGTAGAGTTGGAAGAAGAGGTGCGCAGATTAGCGCAGATGATGGAGGAGATACAGGGTAAGAGAAATCCCCCGAGCTGGAGGATAATGTTAGATGAAGAATCTCCGTTAGCAACTGAGATAATGGGTACAATCATCCCAAGAGATTTCCATTTTCCCGACCTCAAATACTCCGGGCGAAACGACCCGCTGGTGCACATTGAGCGTTTTAATGATATGACGGGCGTGCAGGGATTGACACCAGCTCAGAGGTGCAGGGTGTTCCCATTGACACTAGAGGGGCAAGCCCGGGAATGGTACCGCAAGCTACCCCGAGGAAGCATAAGGGGTTACGAGCAAATGTGCCAGGAGTTGGCCGAACAGTTCCGAGGAGCCGTAGCTCCAGAGGATGACATGATGGAACTGATGGGGGTGAAGCATGAGGATCATGAATCCCTTCGGGATTTTGTTAAACGATATCATCGGGCCGTGTTGGATCTGGGAGCTTTTAATCACCCGCAAGCATTAAGGGGGTTAAAGGAAGGCGTAAGAATCGGCCGACTGTAGTATAACTTAAGAAGCCCCCTAGTGCAGAATTATTCGGCAGGGTATGAGCAGGCGAGGCGGGACATAGAAATCGAAGAAGAGAAATCGGTGAGAATAAAAAGCGAACAGCTGGAAGAGCTGAGGTGAAAGGAACGGAGAGCCCCGAATGGGAGCGGGTCGGGAAAGGGAGCTGGGAAATCTTCAATAATGGGCGGAATATCAGCTCGGTCTCGCCCTTACCCCATAACTCCGAGGTCACAACAGTTCAAACACAACCAGGTCAACCACCCCGCCCCTTGTTCCCAGAGCTTTACCGAGAGTTCAGGCAGACAGTTGCCCACCCTTATCACAACGATCCCAGAGCGTTACGCGCAGCCAATGCCAGGTCGGGACGACCAGAGCAACTACCGGCTATGCCAGGCCGAGGCGAAATCCATGATAGCCAGGCAGTTCAATTGGTTGACCACTGCGCGACATATAGACAGCATACCCCATTAAAAATCTCCATGGAGGAACTGTATGAACGGATCGAGGGACGAGGGCTGCTGTATCCACCAGCCCTTATAACAAAACCTACTCACCGACGAGATAAGAGCAGATTCTGTAAATTTCACGACACTCACGGTCACATTATCAGTCAGTGTCGAGACCTAAAGACTCAGGTGGAGGATTTAGTGAGGAACCGGTATTTGGATGAGTACGTGGAGTCTCCTGTTATTGAGTCACAATACACAAGGGATGGAGGAGTTGAGAGGGATCTGGAGCGTGAACAGCCAGTCATCCGTGTGATAGCAGGAGGGCCGACATTGGCCGGGGATTCGAACAGGGCCCGAAAAAACTATGGGCGATACGCCATGACTAGCAAGGAAGTGCCTTTCAATTTTCCAGCATCCAAGAGGGCGAGAGTGCGGCAAGTACCCATTATGTGGACAGATGATGACGAAGAGGGTATTTTATATCCTCATGAGGATGCACTGGTGATTAAAGCCTCGGTGGCTAGTATAGAATTGTGGTGAATACTGGTGGACACGGGCAGCTCAGTTAACATTCTGTTCAAGTCAGCCCTAGATGATATGGGAATTTCAGACGTACGGCTAGAACGAACGAATACCTCCTTGAAGGGATTTGGAGGAGGACGGTTAACTCCCATGGGGTTATTGAACTTCCGATTACCGTGGGGTCAAAACCATTTGAAAAGACGATGATGTTGGATTTTTTCGTAGTGGAGGAGAAAAGCCCCTACCAGATGATACTAGGAAGACTGTTCATGAGGATAAGCCAATGCGTAATATCCACGCATTATTTAGATGGCGAGTAAATGGAGTTGTTGGCATAGTAAAATGTGACCAGAGGATGGCGAGGAACTGCTATGCTACAGCTGCCAAGGAAACGCTGCAGGTGACCTCTCTAGACAACCGAGGGGATACAAACAGTGGTCGTCAGGAACCAGTCAAAAAGTTGGAGGAAGTTGCTTTAAGCAAGAGTAACCCGAGCACAGTGGTTAGAATCGGGTCAGAATTGGGTGAAGCAACCAGAGGTGACCTGGTGAGGTGTCTACAGTCCAATGCAGACATATTTACCTGGTCTCATGAGGATATGCCAGGAATAGATCGAAGAATAGCCTGCCACAAGTTGGCTATCAGGAGATGAGCAAGACCAGTGAGGCAGAAAAGAAGGTGCTTCAATCAGGAAAGGTACGAAGCCATAAATGCCGAGGTAGAAAAATTACTGAGAGCAGGATTTATAAGAGAAGCCAAGTACCCGGAATGGATTTCCAACGTAGTACTGGTAAAGAAGGCCAATGGAAAGTGGCGAATGTGTGTAGACTTTATGGACCTCAATAAGGCATGCCCGAAGGACAGCTTTCCCCTACAAAAAATAGATCAGTTGGTGGACTCAACAGTGGGTCATGCTCTGCTCAGTTTCATGGATGCCTTCTCCGGATACAACCAGATACCCATGGACGAGCAGGATGAGGAAAGCACTACCTTTGTAACTAACGTGGGCTTGTTTTGTTACAGGGTGATGCCTTTTGGCCTGAAAAATACTGAAGCTACCTATCAGAAGTTAGTGAACAAGATATTCAAACCATTGCTCGGTCACACTATGGAGGTGTATGTAGACGATATGATCACAAAGTCAAAAGAACCGAGAGATCATGTCAAGCATTTGGAAGAGACCTTCGAATTGCTGATGAGGTATGAAATGAAGCTGAACCCGGAGAAATGTGCATTTGTGGTCAGCTCGGGAAAATTTTTGGGTTATCTGGTGAGCTACCGAGGGATTGAGGCCAACCCAGAAAAGATACAAGCAGTGGGAGAAATGAGGTCCCTACGAACAGTTAAGGAGGTGCAGAGCCTTACGGGGAAGTTGGCTGCGTTGAACCGATTTATTTCACGAGCCACTGATAAGTGCCACCCTTTCTTCCAAATCATAAAGAAAGGGAGGAATATGGAGTGGACATCGGAATGCGAGGAGGCATTTGGTCAGTTAAAGGAATACCTAGCCCGCGCTCCATTATTATCAACTCCGAGAGAAGGTGATCAGTTGTTTTTATACTTTGCACTCTCAAAATGGGCCACCAGCTCAGTGTTAGTCTGAGAAGAAGAAGGGAAGCAATACCCTATGTATTACACTAGCAAAGCCTTGATAGATGCGGAAACTAGGTACCCGGTGATGGAAAAATAGGCACTGGCCTTGGTAACGGCAGCACGAAAACTTCGGCCATATTTTCAGGCCCACCCGATAACTGTGATGACCGACCAGCCTCTACGACAAGTGTTCCAAAAACCAGATGCGTCAGGGCGGTTAGTAAAGTGGTCCGTGGAGTTGAGCGAATTCGACCTATCCTATAAGCCCCGAGGAGCAATCAAAGCCCAAGCCCTGGCTGATTTATATGGTCGACCGAGCTGAACCAGGGGAAGTGATCCAGGAGGAACAACTAGTGGAACGAGAAGATCCAGAAATGGTGTGGCTGGTAATGGTCGATGGGGTCGATGAGTCACGTAGTGAGCAGGGGTCCGGAGCAGGAGTTATAATCCAAAGCCCAGAAGGGGTCGAGGTATCTTATGCAGTGAGATTTGAGTTCCAGCTTACAAACAACCAAGTTGAATATGAGGCCTTCATTATTGGGCTCGGACTTGCACATGCATTGCAAGCAAAGAGAGTAGAAATCCGAGCAGATTCTCAGCTAGTATGTAATCAGCTCAATGATCAATTCCTAGTAAGGGAAGACAAATTGGGGCGTTACTTAAAAAAAGACGAAACAAATAGTTGGGCTCTTCAAAAAGGTGGAGGTGAAGTAGATATCCCGCAATGAAAATTACCGAGCAGACATGTTGGCAAGAATGGCTGCAACAGTAGACCCCAAGTTACCTACACTGGAGATAAAGGCCTCGCCGAGTATAGAAGAGGAAGTAGAGGTAATGAGAATAAGTACTGAAGAATCCTGGATGGATCCGATTCTCGCATACATCCGCAATGGTATTTTACCAGAGGATAAAAGGCAAGCAAGAAAGTTAAAATGCCGAGCGGCGAGGTATGCATTGCTCGATGGGGTGCTCTATCGCCGAGGGTTCACTTTGCCCCTTTTACGATGTTGGGATAATGAGGAGGCGGACTATGTACTAAGGGAGATTCATGAAGGAATATATGGAAATCATTCGGGAGCAAGAACTTTAGCCTTCAAGGTACTCCGGCAAGGATACTTTTGGCCAACCATGTACTAGGATGCGAAAAGGATGGCAAAGACCAGAAGAATCTGCCAGAGCTTTTCAGAGGTTCCCACACCCCAAGAAAAGCTGACCATGATGACATCCCCGTGGCCTTTTACTCAATGGGGAATCGACCTGATTGGTCCGTTACCAAAAGGCCAAGGAGCGGCAACCCATGCAATTGTAGCAATAGATTACTTCACCAAGTGGATAGAAGTGGGGATCCTTAGCCAAATCACGGAGATAAAGACAACGGATTTTATTTGGAAGAATATCATCTGCAGATACGGGATCCCTTATACCATCATTACCGACAATGGGAGGCAATTTGACAACAACAACTTCAGAGAATTTTGCCAGAATCTAGGGGTGGACCTGAAATTCTGCACCCCCGCACACCCCCAGGCAAACGAACAAGTGGAAGCGGCCAACAAAGTGATAAAAAAAAACTCCTGAAGACTAGACTGTGAGAGAAGAAGGGAGCTTGGGTCGACGAGTTACCAGGGGTATTGTGGGCTTACCGAACAACTCACAAAACTGCTACAGGGGAAACCCCGTTTGCCTTAGCTTTTGGTCATGAGGCGGTAGTCCCAACAGAAATTGGAGTAGGGACACATCGGACGGAGTACTTCAATGAGCAGCAAAATGGCGAGCAGATCTGCCTGAGCTTGGATCTACTGGAGGAAAAAAGGGAAGGGGCTTCGCAAAGAGTGGCCCAGTGTCAGCAAAGGGTGACGCGTTATTATAACAAGAACGTACGCGTGAGACAGTTCCGAGCAGGGGATTGGGTACTTAGGAAGGTGAATCAAAACACTAGGGATCCTAACCATGGCGCGCTCGGCCCTAAATGGGAGGGCCCATACAGAGTAATTCGAGTGACTGGGTCAGGAGCTTACAGGTTAGTGCACCCAGATGGACGAGATGTGAAGAGGTCGTGGAACGCCGAGCACTTGAAGAAGTATTTCCAGTAAGCAAAGTACTCTACTAAGTCTTCACTTTTGACAAGTTACTTCTATTAATGCATGATGAATTGTTACACATGCATATGTTCTGTATTTCTGTAATGCATTCAAAATCTCAATAAAGATGAATTCAGCATGAAATCCCTCTACTGACGGTCCCATTAAATTTTCACTAAGGCAAGTAAGTGCATGTTTTCTGCTTGGTCAGCGAAAAGACCAACAGCTAAATTTTCATAGTTTTCACTAAGGCAAGGGCCTGTTTTCTGCTCGGTCAGCGAAAAGACCAGCAGCTAAATTTTCATAGTTTTCACTAAGGCAAGTGCCTATTTCTGCTCCGTCGGCAAAGGGACCAGCAGCTAAGTTTACGAAATCCTCACTAGGGCAAAAAAATGCCTATTTCTGCTCGGTCAGCGAAAAGACCAGCAGTTAAATTTATATAATTTTCACTACGGCAAGAAAGTGCCTATTTCTGCTCGGTCAGCGAAAAGACCAGCAGCTAAATCTACGAAATTCT
The DNA here is from genome assembly GCA_002013955.2 of Citrus medica. Lineage (NCBI taxonomy): Eukaryota > Viridiplantae > Streptophyta > Magnoliopsida > Sapindales > Rutaceae > Citrus > Citrus medica. The sequence continues at coordinate 488,967 of MKYO02007786.1, forward strand.
CACTAAGGCAAGTAAACGACCGTTCCTGCTCGGTCCATTAAAAAAAAACCAACAGGCAGAAAGAGATCAGTCGTCAAGTTAATTTGCAGAAACAATCCATGTTCAAAAACCAGACAAGAAGGCCAGCGAAGAACATTCAAAATTGTATAAGCATTTAGATGTTTACAAAACAAATAAAAAGCTAGAGTCTATACAAAAATAGACCGAAGGATTAGGAGGGTCAACGGCTACAGCAGGTGAATGATCAGTTCTCTCTGGAGGTGGAAGATCAGCAATGCGAGGAGGGGGAAGCATGGACCCTTGTCCCACTTCAAAAGCACGTCCCCCAGCTTGTTCAATTCAGCCAGCTTCTCCTTCAAGTGGTCAGCAAACTCAACCCTCTTCTTCAAGTCCTGGTTCTCGGCTTAGAGCTTCTTCTCTTGGCGCGTGATCCTGTTCTTGTAATAAGATACTACGGTTGCCAACTTGAAGGACACTCTCTGAACAGAACCAGCCAACTCATTGAGATTCATACTCTCAATGTCTTGAACCATTTTCGGTCCCACCGACTTCCCATAGTCCCTTTGATACGGGGATAGGTAGTCACCCTGATCACGAGCTGGAAGAGGGAGGATCGGTCCCCAGAGCGTGTGCTGACCTCAGAGCTCTTGTCAGTAATTTTCTCCCCCGCACTCTTACGAGGGGGAGGAGGGAGCAGAGCTGGAGCAGGAGCCTTTGAAGGGCCAACGCTGGTTTTCTTTGGAGGAGGAGGAGGAGGGTTGCTGGAGCTGCTTGGAGCCCGACCACGCTTTCTGCTCATTGCGCTGAGGATCTTGTTATCCATCCCAGCAGCTACGTCCACTAGACCCGAGCCGACCAGGTTTGTTGGTGACAGAAGGTCTTGGCAGGTTGAAGCGTTCACCAGAGCAGTTTCCACCTGAAGCAGAGGTCGGTCTTCAAGCCCCTCGATCAAACCCCACGACTCTGAAATAACAAAAGAGGTTAAAGAACCCAATAAGTTACAACTTGATTAAGAACATAGGCAAAAATGAACGACCTGGGATGACAAAGTGTGTTGGAAGGTAAATATCCCCACCAAACGATCGAAGTGCTGGGCACCAGTTTCCTCCAGCAAAGAAAAACTTATTCTTCTAATTTTTGCATGAAGAAGAAAACCCAGTGATCGGTTTCCTCTTCGCAGAACTGGACATAAAGTAGTACCAGCCCGCTTCCCTTGGGCTACTCCGAAGCTGGTACAGATGCTTCACTTCAAGGAGAGAAAGCACCTCCAACCCGCACCTTTCCCACAACACAAACATTGCCGAGAGAACCCTCCACCCATTTGGGTGTAGCTAACCTGGGGCCAGGTGCATACCGCCCAGTATCTCAGCAAAATAACTTTGAAGGGGCAGCCGAGCTCCTAGTCTGAAACTCTCCAAGTGCACCGTCATATACCCTTTCGGAGGTCGACTAGGAACATTACCCTTTCCAGGAACTACCAGGAGAACGTCAGGGGGAATGTTGTAGAGGTTCCTAAGCTTAAACAGATCGGTGGGGGGGGGGGTGGTGGCACAAGCCATAAAGTCAATTGGGTAGGAATCCGCCTCCACCCTATGGCCAAGGTTTCTCTTCTTGACAGGCCCGCTAGGCTTGGAGCTGCTCCCCTCACCATCACCCACTTCTCCAGGGATCCCAACCCCACCAGAACTATGGTTCTCACCTGAGCCAGACGCTGGCCCCCCCTATTGCCTATAAGTTCTAGCTCAGGGGAAGGTGAAATGGTCAGGGGACGTGGGTAATCAAGGGTATCCCTGCCATAGGAAGGGCCTACACTACCGGGGGGACTCAAAAAACCAGTGGGAATGGGCAAGTCAAGGTCTGAATCCCCTGTTTCTTCGTCACTTTCATCAGTAATCAACTTCCTTTTCCGATGTGACATATCGATATCCCAAAAGAAAACAAAGCAAACTCGAGTATACGGGTACACAAAAACCCAATCAACAACAACCAGAGAAGAAGTTAAAAGCTATACCTGGAATAAACTTGCACTGAGAACGATGTTGTGATGGAGAGAACACTCAGCAAGGAGAATACTCTGGACGCAGGAAGTGTGAGCAAAGTTCGAAGAGAGAGTTGGTTAACCGCAGAGAGACAGATAGCCAAACAACGACGATTGCAATTTAGGGATTTGGGAAAAAAAAGGAGAAATGAAAGCATTTAAGTGAGGGGGATGACAGCTCACTCACTTAATATCGAGGAATGGATAGCTCGTCGTTTCAAATTTCAAATACGAAGAATCTGGAGATCCCACGTCACCAATCGTTATAAGAGGCCAGGTTAGATATGAGCCCAGATATGCATTGGACAGGCTCATGAAGGCCCATGCTCAGGTCGGAGTCTCCCCAGAGGGAAAATGGAGCCTAAAATCCATCCCAGGAAAAGAAAACCAGATGGGAAGTTCCCCGGGCCAGTAATACACTATTATCAGTTTCTACTCTCGACTTGTTTCACTCGCAAGACCAGAAACTGGGGGACTGGTGTTAGGTGAATTAGAGCACCAGCTCGGTCATGCCATAGTCCCCACCCCGGAGTGGACGACCTCAGCTAAACGGTGCGAGCAGACCACTGAAAATGAACCTCCAACAAATACAAGCCGACCAGAGATGAATACCAGCCCCAGAAGTACACCGACCAGAAGTATATTGAGCCGACACCAATCCCCCAAAGAACGGAAACACGATCTCACAGAATCACGATAGTTGCGTATTTCCCAGAACCATCGAGGAAGACGCGAGATCCCACGACCACCCACAATGTAGCAGTTAAAGTCCCATGAAGGGCTACCACTACCCGAAAAAAAGGGGATGAAGGGTAAACGAAAATGTGTGACAACGACTATAAAAGAGGAAGCAATCAATAACAAAAAGAAAAAAGAGAAAGGAGAGAGAAGGGAAAACTCTGCCAAATTGTATCTAGACCGTGTTCAGAGTAAACAGTGAGCCAATTCTAAGTAGTCATTTGAACCTAGATTGCATTGTTTTCCCGTAAACACCTTGTGCTAACTTATGCATCGGAGGGTTTACGCCGGCAAAACCACCGGCGTCTCTGATCCATTTTTTTGGACGCAGGATTAGTAAGAAAAAGGAGAGGCCTAACTTCAGCAACTAAAGTGGTCATTGAAGCAAGGAGAATTGGCACCCTCATTACTAACAATACTGTTGATAACAAAAACGTTGGTGTAAAGATCTGGTCGGGCAGAGGACGAGCAGATTTTGGCATCAACAATTATTATTAATGTATTGATATATTAATATTCACTAAATTAAAAGATTTTTCATGGTCCCAATATTATTAATTTATTAATTTTAAATTTTAATATGACGTGACATTTCCATTAAACAATGCAGGCAGTTTAGAATCATCAACTTAAAAAACATTTAGCTATAAATATACAAATTATAGCACATTAAACAGTTGTGCAAGATTGAAGAAAAGGAACCTTTCCTCTCCTCAGCCATTTCCTATCGAGGATAAACCAGTGAAACAGTTACATCATTCACTGAACAAAGTTTAGACACCCTACTATTTGAATGAGATGAATTCTTCACATTTATACCTTTGGTAAAAGCAGGTTCCTTGGGTGAAGGTAATTCAAGATGTTCATTGTTAATTATTGAGACAATATCTGACATGGTTGGTCTGTCCGCTGCATTTTCTTGAACACATAGAAGAGCTACATTAATGTATCTCACCAGCATTGGCAACGATATTTCATCTTGCAATATTACTGGATTTATTAGTTCATGAAACTTATCATCTTTCCATAGATCCCAAGCCTAAAGGAAGTCAAGATCATATTAGTTTAATTGACAAGGGCAATTCTTAACTTTCGAAATTCATTCACTAAAGATTAAATAAAAGTGAAACGACTTGTTACTTACATAGCCGAGAAGATTAAAGGACTCAGCATTGTAGACGCCTGTGTTTTTCTTGCCACTCAACGTTTCAAACATCAAAATTCCAAAGCTAAAGACATCTGATTTTATAGAGAAGAGACCATCCAGGGCATACTCAGGTGACATGTAACCACTGAAATTTCATTGTTTCAACAAAATATTAAATAATATAAGAAAACAGGACAAGCAAACAACATTTTTCGGCAATGGAAATTTACTTACTAGGTTCCAACAATCCGTTTAGTATTTCCCTGCAATTCATCACCACCAAACATTCTTGTCAGGCCAAAGTCTGAGATTTTGGGGTTCATGTCCATGTCTAAGAGAACATTACTAGCCTTGAGATCTCTATGAATAATTCTAAATCTAGAATACTGATGAAGATATAATAACCCTTGAGCAATTCCTTTAATAATTCTAACACGAGCTTGCCAACCTAAGAGGTGCTTTTTGGTTGGATCTGTTGTAATACCAAAATGATACAAGTTTAAAAAAAAATGCTGATGATAAAATCTGACATAGCATTGCAAAGTAATGAAAATGTAAATTCTTGGGAATATAAATCACATACCAAAAAGGAAAACATCCAAGCTTTTGTTAGGCATGTACTCGAGGATCAAAATCTTTTTGCCATGCTCTACACAGCAACCCAAAAGTCTAACAAGGTTCCTGTGTTGAAGTTTTGCTATAAGCATTATCTCATTTTTAAACTCTTTGAGTCCTTGCCCTGACTGACTTGAGAGCCTTTTAACTGCAACTTCTTGTCCATTAAGTAATCGACCCTGCATTCTAAATATTGTTAATGTTTTACACCAGCAGTACTTCACTAAGGACATTTCAGGTATCAACAATTCTACCTTGTAAACAGAGCCAAAACCACCTTCTCCAAGCTTACATTGCATAGAAAAGTTTTCAGTAGCAGCAGCCACGCTGGCCAAGCTGAATAATGGCAACCAAGAATCCCTGCCCTTATCTTTACCATCTCCATTTGCTTCATCGAATTCATTTGTTCTTGTTGTAATGCCCATATTTATGTCAAATGCCAACAGATCCTGGTTTGTTTCCATATTCTCTGTTTCTGTAAGACGACAACTTTTAAAACTATGAGTATACTTCTTCTATCACATGCCATATCGTACAGCATACCAGTGAGTGATATGAAAAAAATTACCTTTCTCTTTGCTGTTTCTCCTCCGTCGACAAAATATGTAAAAGGAAGGAAGAAATACCAGTGGAAGAACAAGTATTACAAGTATCCAGAGTAGCTTCCTTTTTCCTACATCCCGACACATATACGGAGTCAAAGAAATTCAATAGAAAGTAAATAAAATCCTAGGTAGCGGAGCCAAATAAATTAAATTACTTAAATCACCACTAGTTTTAGTTTTGTTCATCTGTTTCTCTACATTTAATTCCTCAAACATGTTGGCTTAAATACATTTTGATTCAACTTGAAAAATTTTTACAACATCAATTTCAGGAAAGTAAAAATTGTGCCTGTTTCTGAAGTGGGTACTCGAAGGTAGACAGACTGTCTGGTGAAGTTTCTTCTTGGCCTACTGGCATCAAGCAGGTCCCCAAACCACATTAAACAGTCGATGCCTTCTGTTACATTGGAATTAGCATAAGCTCTACAAGTGCAGTTTTTCAAGCATTCAGCCGCGCATTGCTGCAGATTCATACTCTGGTTAAGAGAAACCTCTATGAAGTCGGGCGCTCTAATGTTATCAAGCTTTATAAACTGGTCTCCCCTTATGCATTCTGAAGAATGACTTCTCTCACATTTTATAGGCCCTGTCTGGTTGACTTTTGATTTGAGTTTGAATCCCTCCAAGCACTCACATATAGGTTTCTGGTCATGGCTGCAAATAGTATTAGCACCACAGTATCCATATTTACCACAATATTCATCTGGGAATGAGAACAACACGTCCCAATCCCATTCATTGCTGTTCTCCTTCCATATTTGACGTGTGAGTAGGCCTGAGGGGTTGAGTTTTAAAGTCATTATGCTTGGACGGTTGAAGGGCTCATACCAGTAACTAATTTCGTCTTGATTTTCCACCAAAATTTGTTTATAAAGAAAGTTTGTATATGAAATAGCAGATACAAAACCAGCTTGATCATTCCATTGTCCGGAACACGTAAATTTTACTGATCCATTGAAAGTACACATTTTAGTAAGCACCTGAATTTTAAGTCTGCTAGTGAATTTCCCAGGAGATGGATCGTCATCACTTTGCCATGATGATAAATATCGTTCCAGACGATTCTTTAAGTCCCAGCCCATCTTCATGATAAATATCGTTCCAGCAGATGGCTCTATTGAACGATACAAAGCAAGACTCGTAGCTAAGGGTTACACCCAAACCTACGGGATTGATTATACTGATACGTTTGCACCGGTAGCAAAAATTAATACTATTCGTATCTTATTATCATTAGCAGTCAACTTGGATTGGCCAGTGCAACAGTTCGATGTAAAGAATGCTTTCCTCCATGGAGACCTGTTTGAAGAAATTTATATGGATCTGCCACCAGGATGCAGTGGACCAGAATGACTCAATCAGAAAGTATGCAAATTGAAGAAATCATTGTATGGGTTGAAGCAATCCCCAAGAGCATGGTTCGGGAAATTTACAAAGGCTATGGTTCGTTGGGTATAACCAAAACAATTCAGATCATACCTTATTCATTAAAAAACGACAAGGTAAAATCACTGCCCTTATTGTCTATGTGGATGATATGGTAGTTACAGGCAATGACGAGGAAGAAACAGAGGCTCTTCAGAAGTACTTGTCAAGAGAGTTTGAGATGAAGGATTTAGGTGCCTTAAAATACTTTCTTAGAATTGAGGTTTCTCGATCTAAGGGAGGAATCTCTCTGTCTCAAAGGAAATATGCCTTAGATCTATTGCACGAAACGGGAATGACAGCTTGTCAGTCTATTGACACCCCAATAGAAGAAGGATTGAAGTTTTGTATTACCTCAGACCAAGTTCCAGTAGACAAAGGAAGATATCAAAGGTTGATTGGAAGATTGATGTCCTTGTCCCACACAAGGCCAAATCTTGCTTATGCATTGAGTGTTGTAAGTCAGTTTATGCATAATCCCGGAGAACAACACATGAAAGCAGTAATGCGGATCCTGAGGTACCTGAAGACAAATCCAGGAAAAGGAATCCTATTCTCCAAAAATGAAGATTACAACAACATAGAAGTTTATACTGATACAAATTGGGCCGGGTCAGTTAGTGATAGACGCTCTACTTCAGGATACTTTACCTTTGTGGGAGGCAACCTTGTCACATGGAGAAGCAAGAAATAACATGTCGTTGTCCGTTCAAGCGTTGAAGCAGAATATCTAGGCATGGCCCTTGGGGTATGTGAAGGGCTATGGATTAGTTTTATCTTAAACGATTTGGGCAATCCATCACAACAACCAATACAACTATACTGTGACAACAAAGCTGCATAAGATATTGCCCATAACCCAGTTCAACACGATCGAACAAAACATGTCGAGGTAGATAGATTTTTCATCAAGGAGAAATTAGATGAAAAAATCTTAGAACTGCCGAAAATTCGATCAGAAGATCAACTTGCAGATATTTTAACGAAGACCATTTCAAGCAGGGCATTTATAAAATTCCTAGACAAGTTGGGTATGCAAGACATCTATGCACCAGCTTGAGGGGGAGTGTTAAGAATCAAATAAAACGGCATTGAATGAAGCTTTCAAAGACAGAATCTGCACTTGTCAAAGGGATAATTTGCACTTGTCAAAGATAAGATCCGCGCCGAACGGATTGATACATTTCCTTCCGTATTCACATATGTAATCTTTGAAAAAATGTAGCCTCTGCATCTATAAATAGCTCTCAGTGTATAATGTTTTAATTAAGAAATGAAAACACGTTTCTTCAAAAACATAATTTACAAAATAGCATCTCTTCTTGAAATAAGATCCCTGAAAACCCCAACTTTGACGGTTCTGAGATCTTATAGAAAAAGATATATTTATATACATGAGAATGCTTCCATCACATGATTCATACAATTATTGAATAAGGACTTATCAATCTTATTCAACGAAATCCTACTACATGTATCTTCACTTGTAAAATAATTAAAATAATTCATATGCGGGTTCAATAAATCTTACTTGCACTCATTTATATATGTGAAAATTAATCATTATAATAGTGAGAGCAGGAGTTTCAAAATGTCTTTACTGTCTATAATAGTGTCCATGCACTTCTATATTGCAGCAACATTTTTTTCCAGATATGAAGGATGGATTTGATGAGCGATTGGAGTATGAACTTCACGGTCAAAGGAACACTCAAAATATAATGTAGATGGACTTATGGCCTTCGAGCTTATGAAGAGAAATTCATCCTATCCCATGGCTCTTATGTGCAAGCACTTTGCAAATAACAATTCTTTACCGGAGTTTCCACATGTTATGTGATTTTACTTTCTAAATATTTTAAGTTATAAAGGTGTTAAGATGATTTGTGTTCAGTGCTGGTTGCTCAAAGGCTAACAATAACATGTTTTCTCCCACTGTAATTTGTAATCAGATAACTGGGCTAGGAATTGAGTTTCCTGAACTGTCTACTCTTGATGGTCATTAAAACTTCACGGTCAAAGGAACACTCACAATGTAATGTAGATGGACTTGTGGCCTTCGAGCTTATGAAGAGAAATTCATCCTATCCCATGGCTCTGATGTGCAAGCACTTTGCAAATAACAATTCTTTACCGGAGTTTCCACATGTTAGGTGATTTTACTTTCTAAATATTTTAAGTTATAAAGGTGTTAAGATGATTTGTCGTCAGTGCTGGTTGCTCAAAAGCTAACAATAACATGTTTTCTCCCACTGTAATTTGTAATCAGATAACTGGGCTAGGAATTGAGTTTCCTGAACTGTCTACTCTTGATGGTCATTAAAACTTCACGGTCAAAGGAACACTCACAATGTAATGTAGATGGACTTGTGGCCTTCGAGCTTATGAAGAGAAATTCATCCTATCCCATGGCTCTGATGTGCAAGCACTTTGCAAATAACAATTCTTTACCGGAGTTTCCACATGTTAGGTGATTTTACTTTCTAAATATTTTAAGTTATAAAGGTGTTAAGATGATTTGTCGTCAGTGCTGGTTGCTCAAAAGCTAACAATAACATGTTTTCTCCCACTGTAATTTGTAATCAGATAACTGGGCTAGGAATTGAGTTTCCTGAACTGTCTACTCTTGATGGTCATTAAAACAAAACACTCTTTACTAGGATAACTGAAGAAGGGGCAGTGATGACGCAGAGGACTAATTAAGAACTTCATGAAAATGCCTTTTGCATTGCACATAAGCTCTTGACAAGCTGGAAACCACCTGGGGGCAGGGTTCTCCTTGCTGTCTATGTCCACATTTGTAAGGACTCTGGGAAGGCTTTAGCCCTTGAACACCCAAAGAAGGCTTAACAGAAGATGGCAAAGCTGCAGCTTGCTGGCCACCCATCAACCAATGCTGCGCACAGATGCCTGGGTCAAGAATTCCAAAAACTTGCTTGCAGAAAATATAAGTTGGCTTTAACGGAACCTCTAGTTGGATGATGTTTGCTTTTCTGCAATTCACGTCAGGATGAACTGGTGATGCTAAAGGGGGTAATGATAACTCATGAGAGGGTCATGCATAACGTGAAAACATGAGCACCTCAAAGACTATTGTTATTACTCATTAGTCGGCAAGCTCCCTCAACAGTCAGTAGTCAATTCCATGACATAGGCTGCTTCATTATTCATTGAAAGGGGTGATCATTAATCACTTTCCGTAGGCAAAAACTACAAACAAACTGCTCAGAGAGAGTTCTATTTGAACAAAACAGAGCAGTACAAAACTACAAACAAACTGGGGTCACAAAAACTTTCTCAATATCTCCTATATCAAAACAATAGAAGTTATTGTATTACATGTGTATGTAGCAAAACATTTGAAGTTTCTAAAGTTTAATTGTTTATGGTAAACAGAGCACAGAAAATACAGAAACAGATTCAACAGTCTTAGCCACAATTTGGCAACTCCAAGTACAGGAGCACAAAAAAATACAAGCTTGTGCTGTCGTTTTTGTTATCCCTCGTTCATTTAACAGCACTCATAATAATTACTGGCTGGATCCCTTTTATAAATATTAAAACAAGAATACGTTGGTGGACGTGGCCCAAGAGCAAAGAATGGTTGTCAAATGATTTTATGATTTTCACAGCAAAAAATGAAGGCCCACATTTATTATCAAATACTGAAATTAGCGGAATGAAATGTGATTCGTCAATTAAATGTCTGAATTTGATCTGTTTAACAAAATTAACAAAATAATCATGCCGAATTTGGGTTAGCCGCATAAATTTATCAAGCAAAAAAAAATTAAAGTAATTAAAAAAAATCAAGCAAAATAAAATATTATAAAGGGTTCATCTCATTAACTAACATTCAAACCTTTGAAACATTCCGTCCCGAAAATTATAAAAGTTCATAAACAATAAAGATTATAAATGGAATCAATGAGCTCATGGTTGAGATGCCGTGGGATTGTCGTTGTGATAGTAAGGGTTGGGATCTGACCGGACCGGTCTCGGATCGGGGACAGCGACCTTGTTGTTGTTGCAATTCTCAGTGCGACTTTTATGATGGCGAACAGTGTTAAAGAGTTAAAATAAATGTGTCTGGGGTTCCTGCACAATAGTTTGATAATATACCTCAATGAAGGCATCGGTGGGAACTCATGAACCCCTTGAATTAAGCAAGCCATCCGATGTTTGAATACCAGTCGTTGGATGGCTAGAAGCATCAAAGGTCAGGATTGAATGGTAATCAAGCTGAAGGAGCAAGATATCACAGCTTGTTAAAGACAAGACTGAGCAACTGAAGACAAGAAGACAAACTGCAGTATCAAGTTGTTATAACAACTTTTGTAATGTCTCGTGATGAAATTGATAGCCATTGATGCTAGGTCTTGATGTAACCAAAACACATGAGAACCTAGTTCTATATAAAGCATTGTAATGCAATGAATTGATTAGCTGGAAAAAAATAAATAAAATCGGTTCTTTATTTTCATTGCTCGTGAATTGTGTGAAAACTGTAAGAAAAACGATACACAGTGAGATAACAAATTATATATTAGGTAAACAACGAAAAGCAGCTACTGAAGAAATCAAATGAGAAACAGTAAGCTAAACAGAAGAGAGAGGAAACTGAAACAGTAAAATAAAATGGGGCCCGAGGCCTGCACAAGACAGTTTCCTTAAAACAAATTTACTGCCTCTTGTAGTACTTAAGGTCTGCTGGTATCTGTTTCCGAGGATACAACGGGCACGGAATAATTTAAACAATTCAATTCAAAAATTGAATTACATAACAGCAAGAAATAATTGTAACTTGTTTGAATTAAAAAAACGTGTGAAACTGTTACAAAAAAAATTCAAAAGGAAATAAAAAACATGCCAAACTTGCATGGATGATTTTGGGCTGACATTCGCGTACGCATGACGTGCGGGCGTACACGAGTTCAACCAAATCGATCTTAGATTTGCATCCCCCCTGCGCACGCGCGTGTGGAGAGAGCCTTTATCCTTATAATTCTTACTCATGCATGGTTAAGTGTTTATATATAAACACTAATTCCTAGGCTTCTTTTTCCCATGTGGGATAAGCCTCATTTCCTTTTAAATTTCCAACTTCAAGGGTGAAATTTGAGAGACAATTTCTCATTCACCCAAGCACCATTTTTCAAAAATAAGATTATACTTTTGAAGTATTAACGGAATAGAATCCGAACCTCACAATATTTTCCACTTTCGTTAAGTGGGACCCACTCAAAATGTGCCCTCAAAATAGCATGTTATGCTATTTTTTCAACAATCCTCCACATGAATGAAAATTGGCAGTAAAACAAGAAAACCGCTAAATTTTGACATCAAAACCATTTTTTGACTCTTAATAATCGAGTTTATTGGATTGATACCTAGCACAGGATAGGTAGGTGTTATCCTTTGAACCTTCCCTTGTAATAGTATAATTACTTTACTAGCTGATCAGTAGATGCGATGTCTTTGAATTGTTCTGCCATTAATGTAAAGGATCATATACTACACATATGTATTTCTCCTAACACTGTTGAGACAATTTCTCATTCACCCAAGTACCATTTTGAGAAAATAAGATTATACTTTTGAAGTATTAACGGAGTAGAATCCGAACCTCACAATATTTTTCACTTTCGTTAAGTGGGACCCACTCAAAATGTGCCCTCAAAATAGCATGTTATGCTATTTTTTCAACAAAAACTACTAGCCTCCTTTTTTTTATCTGTTAGGATCTGACTGGACAGGCCTTCCACCAGAAACGACGGTCCAGTTGCTGCTGCCGCTGCTTCTATTCTCTGAGTCAGACTCCTGTCAATTCCGAAAACTACAGATGAATAAATAAAATAAACAAAGAGAAAAATATTTGTTAAAGAGTATCTTATGCTTATTCAATAAAGTAAAAATCCACTAAATAAAATTTGGGTACACATATATTTATTTTAAAATTAATCAGTTACGTGTTACTATTTGTTAGGCAACATACTTCTTTACCATATGACCTTAAAAATAGGCAAAAAAAAAAAAAAGAGTTGGACTTTTTGCACCCCTCTAATATCCTATTAAAGCCAACTTTCTTCTATATCCTTTTTAATTCCTAAATTGATCTTTGTTTGCTTTTCTTAGTTAATAAACCCTTGCAATAATACTTAAAATATAAAAAAGATGAAAAGAAAAGAAAAGAAAAAGAAATTGCTCTGTCAGGCTCTTTCTGACTCCCATTTCAAACCTCTTTCTTATTTGTTATAAAATTTGGATTCATAAGTTTCTAATTTTAACCTTTCTACTTCTCTTTGTTTTTCATATTAGGTTTACACACACACCCATACAAGTATCACAGAGGGAATAAAAACTTGGCCTTTAATATTCAAGCAACGCAAAATTAAAATCTTGATCAATCTTAAAAATGGTGGTCCTAGAAGTTGATACAACAAGATAAGCATGAGGTTTAGACCTTGGAGTGTAGACACTTTTTAGTATTTGAGAGATGAGGTGCATCAATTGTTATTGTAACATAGAAATATAAGTGTTGATGCTGAAATCTGATCGAGTTATATTGAGATGAGATGACCACCTCAACACTTGAATTTATTTAATTGGAGACGGATCCTGCTCGCACCTCCTTACCGTAACACTTGACTTCTTTCAACGACAAGCACCTCCTAACAAATCCACATGCATTCACAACAAACGGTTAGATAGAGCGTTGGATGTTTCTCCGGCGTGACTCTTCCAATACTCAAGTCAATAATCAGGCCTTTGCTGGAAAAAAAAATTTGCCGTAACTCTCGTGGCTTAACTTTGTTTGCTATTTTAATAAGAAAGCTTTTAGTTAACTCCCTAGAAAAACTGAAGGAGAGAGATTGAGTAGTCAGAAGGGGAGGGAGAGAGAGAGAATGAAAAAGAAGAAACTCTTACTTACTTGGTTGGGGCTTTTATAGGTAGCCAAAACCACCACCCCAGTATTGATCTAGTGGATGCACTACATGATCGTGCATGGATGTACTGCATGATCGTTGGTGAACACATTGCATGACTGTTAGTGGACTAGTTTGGTGCCTGAATATTTTAGAGAAAATTGCGGGTTGGCCTTTGACCAAGTTTGGGGCAGGTTTTCTCCTCCCGTCAACAAACCAACCACGCATGCTTGACCTCCTGCACGCAACGCAAAGAAAAATTTTCCTCGAACGAATCCCCTTGCGCCCTAACCAAGGAGAGCACGATTTGCACGAGGTAACCTATGATCGTGCTCACTTTTTACCTCTCAAACACTAGTCCTTTAATTTCCAGTGTTAAGAGTGAAGAGTGAAACGAATCAAAATTTGAAAGTTAAATTATTTTATTTTACCCCTCAAACACTAATCCTTTAATTTCTAGTGTTGAGAGTGAATCGAATCAAAATTGGAAACTTAATATATTCTATTTGACTAGACTATCTTCCTGGCTGCTCCACTCTTGTAGCAAGACGTTGTTGAAAGTATTTTTTACTTCCTTGACTCGTTGGCACATGTTCACCCAAGTAATCGTTTTGTCTTAGATGCACGTACGTGGCATGCTAGACCAAGTGTTTAAATCTCGAATGGGTGGTTCCAGCATCATTGAGGCACACTTTATTAAATAACGTCCCAATTAAAAACTTTTCACTTCCCTAAAATCCTTAATTTCCTAAATCATTTTCTCTCATTCTTTCCTTTCCTTTATTTTTTTTTTCCAATTACCAAGTTAATCCTTTTCGCTGGAGAACAACTTGCGCAAACTGCTTTACTTTTAATTTTTCTTCGCCCCAAGTACTATTTCTCGCACATCACCACTGGGTATTTATTATTTTTGCTTGGCTTTGTGGATTTTTGGTACTAGCTCTAAGTTTACTTGAAAGATGTCAAAGGCAAAGAGAAAATAGTTGAAGTTAATAATGAATTGCAGTTTTTACCCAATTTACTTAAGGAGCCCATTTTCAACCCGGAAATCCCTCTAGAAATTGTACGTAATACCAGTTTTAGAGACAATGATAAGAGGATGACTCCTGAGGATGACTCCTGAGGCTTCGACCTCATCTAAAGAAAATGAGTCAATAGCATCGGTACTGTTGAGGCCTCTAATAGAGAGCAGACTTTAAGTGAGAATCAGGAGAGAGATTTTGGTGAGGATGGGGGTGAAGAGTCCTCACCAGAAGAAGTACGACCAAAGAAGAAACAAAATCGAGTAGCAAAACTCTGGCCGAAAATTACTCCATAGACAACATGGCATGCAGCAAAATTCTGGTCATGCTGTGTAGAGACCAGATAATCACATCAACACTTAATTTGTTATTGTTGGAGAGATGGCTCTATGCTACTTCCTCTCAATTGATAAACCTCGAACTCTTCTTCCAAGAATGCTTGTGTTCACAACAACCAATTAAGGGACGTCAGAAGTTTTTCTGGCGTAAACCTTTCAATACTCAAGTCAGCAATTTTGGGTCTACTTGAAAAACACTTGTGCCACTAATCCCATGGCTTAATTTCAATTGCCTTAAATGAATATGTTTAATTACTTCAAAAAAGAAAAAAAAATTAGGAAAAATTGCCTAAAGAAAGAGAGAAAAATATATGAGAATGAAAAGTTATCCAACCCTTTTACCTCTGTTTACTGGAACTTTTATACGCAACTGAAAACTGGCATAAACCCTATGACCATTACTAGGTCGATAACACAACCATAGGTGAGTGGCCAGTGTAACTGCCGTTGAGTTTAAGGCAATTGAAATTAAGGGACGTCAGAAGTTTTTCTAGCATAAACCCTACAATACTCAAGTCAGTAATTTTGGGTCTACTTGGAAAACACTTGTGCCACAAATCCCATGGCTTAATTTCAATTGCCTTAAATGAATATGTTTAATTACCCAAAAAAAGAAAAATTGCCTAAAGAAAGAGAGAAAAATATTTGAGAATGAAAAGTTATCAAACCCTTTTACCTCTGTTTTCTGTAACTTTTATACCCAACCGAAAAATTGGTGTAAACCCTATGACCAATACTAGGTCGGTAACACAACCATGGGTGAGTGGGCAACGTAACTGCCGTTGACTAGATTTCATGCCTGAATTCATTGGAGGAATCCCTTGGGTTAACCTTTGACCAAGTATTTGATCTGACGCGATTCTGGTCTCTCCTCGTGCATTTTCAAGCCTACTCATCTTATGTGACCAGCTTCATGCCTCATCGGGGATGGCTTTCCTAGAGGAGTGGTTCTAGGCTGAGGAGAGTATATTTTGCTCATTAGTACTTGGTCACGATGTTTTTCACCCTAAACACCGGTGATGCAGATCTTAGAGTTCTTAGTAAAAGGGACACACCTAACCGCCCTCTAAGAGGATATGTTACCATGTTCCTAGAGTGCTTTAAACCAAGGATGAGGCTTGACACGACTCAAAAGTATTTTTTACTCCCAAGTATAAGAGTGTCCAGTTATAATATAACCTTGTAAGTCTGAGGTCAAACCATAGGGAATTTAAAATCTCATAGTCGATTGTTAAATGAAGAAAATTAAATGTGGGAAAGAAAATTAATAGGAATCAATCTAAAAATATGTTAAGATTTCGGGATCCACTCTAGGATTTCAAATTATGGTTAAAACACTCTCATATTTGCATTTTACATTTATTTTGTCACATAATTATTATGCCATTTAATTCTTAACTAGCCATTCGTGTGATAAATATAGGACCAAATACCTAATGTGTCACAACCATACTGAAGTGTCAACATTATGTCAAAATACTATATAAATCTAAAAATATCTAGATCTATAAATTAACATGACATAAAAGAAACTAGTAAGGAAGAAAAATACAACAAATAAAATAAATTTCAATTCTCACTTGGGAGAGCAATTAATCAATAATTTGAATCCTTAAGACCTTTTACCTCAGTTTAAAAAATTAGTCACTCATATTGAAAAAGATAACACTCATTTTATTTAATAAATTTCTAAAATATATTATAAGAGAATGAACTTCTTAAAAGAAGAAATTTCTCGTAAATTTCTCTTAAGCCTTAGTCTTTGTTTCCCCTCTTCTCTTCAGCTCGTCTCGCCTTTTATAAGTAGCAGAAATCTTCATCTTCTTTTATTTTATTATTATTTATTTTTTTATTATTTATCTATTCACCTATGAACGTGTGATAGTCAGGTCGCAAAGTGGCCACTTACCTATCATGGCTCACTTCCTCTCTTTTTTTATTTTTTATTTTTTATTAAATCTCCTCAATAATGTATTCCAAATGGCTCCAATAATTTTTCTTTGATCCCGCTTTCAATTTCAATTCTCTTTTTTTATTATTGAAATTTTTAAAATATAAAAATTAACATACTGTAAATTAATTTTAACATAAAAATGTATTAGGGGAGCGTTAAGAAAATTTAGGAATAATAAGCACATTAATCAACACTGTAAGTAAAAAAATTGATAATTTTAGACTTATTAAATGTACACTTTCTTATGTCAATCAAGGCTCCTCTTACAATCTTATTTTTCGAGTGCTTGGAAGAATAAATTTAGCTCTTGGCCAGTTAAACCCTAATAGGTAGGAGTACTCTCTGGTCTGTTCGTTTTATAGAATAGACGTGGGCAGAATGAGCCCTCTATTGATGAAATAAAATACCTGTACCAACTGAAGAGTAGTCTAAAAGATGCAGGCTGATATTACTTTATGTCAAGCACTAAGACGAGAAATCCTATAACTGACATCCTCACTACGAGTGGAAATTGGAAGAACAAGTTTTTTTTTGCTGGGGTTAATTGGGGTCAAGTAGCGTCTACAGATGGCGGGAATATTCATGTTACTTCCCATTTCTCGACTCCAGGTTGCTTGCTGGCTTAAGATGTTTTTTCATTCTACTCGCTTAGTTGGATTATACCATTCTAACTTGATCTTGTCTTGTGCTGTAGATTCTTAGAGTGTGATCTACAACATCAAGAGCAGATTGCTGAAGAGTGTTAAGGTCATCTTAGCTGACTCTTACTCGTGCAAAGATCTACTTTCTATCTAGAGCTTGGTTGACTCACCATTTATTGTCAGAAGCCAACAATATAAAAGATGTTGTGGTTGAAGCCTTGAAAAGGAAACGCCCCCGTTCTGGTCGTGCTAAAGGGAATTCGAGCAAAGATGCTCCTCCAGTGAAGAACCCTGATACTATAGAAAAGGTTTCTCCTCTAAAGACTATCCCGCCTCATCTACCTAAGGTGAGTGAAACAAGTGGGGCTGCTAGTGACAAAGGTCCTGCCACCTCTTCCCCTCTGATTGCTCAGAAATCTCAACTTCTACATAAGTAACTAGAATATCTGGTCCCCTATATGAACGAGTATAGCAAGCTGATGGAGAAGAAGGATCTCGAGGATTTCGAGGGCCGTACACTCGAGGATCTATTAGGCGCTCTTCAGTTTAGTGCATTCCAAATGGGCACCATGGCCAGTTAGTACAAAGAAAAAGTTGCTCGTTATGATAGGAAAATATAGGGTGGCATTTAAGCTTCAAAGAAAAGAGTGGACGCTGCTGAGGAGAAATTAAATTAGCCTCATCTCGAGAACTTAAAGCTTATGAAGTAGTTATCTCTTTATAAAGCTAGGGTGGTTCAACTCGAGAAGGAGCTAACCAATGTCAAGGAAGAGCTTGCAAGGCAGAAGGCCTCTTATGATTATTAATTGGAGTCTCTTCAAGCAGCTTACCAGAATGAGATCAAGGCTCTAAAAAAAGAGGTTGATGATAACTACAACGAGAGGTTCAGGCACTCTTATCGATATATCATGGCTATCCTAGTGAAGCAACATCCTGAGCTGAAAATGGACAAGCTGGCTGCTGGTGTTACTAAATATACGAACGAACAGGCATCCAAAAAAGACGCGAAAAAAAGAGACCCTGCTGCAGCTGGCGAGACCATCATTCCACCTACTGAAGACAACGCATCGAGAGCAGATCCTCCCCTAGACCCTCAATATTCTTAAATTATAATAAGATATCTCTTTTAATCAACAGACTTTTTGTAATACGATGTACTTCTTTTTCTTCAATGTTACGAGTATTTCCTTATCCTTCTAAATGTTCATAAATGATTACCCGCTCGCCTTGCCGCTAATGAACATGTGTTACTATATTTGGACTTTAGTCTCACCCCAAGGATCTTCGAGACTAAGTCTTATATTTGCTTTAGAAAAACATTTGTAAACAATTGATTGTTTGTTTTATTGCTAACGAGCAGATCCGGGCAAACTTTGACTTTGGTCTCACCTTAAGAAGGCTTCAAGACTTCAGAGCCTTATATTTGCCTTAGAAAATATTTACGAATGACTGCCTACTCGCCTTCGCTTGGTCGAGCTGGTTATGACAAATTTAACTTTTTATCCCACCTCGAGAAGGTTTTGAGACTTTAAAGTCTTGCCTTAGAAAATATTTACAAATGATTGCCTGCTCGCCTTCACTTGGTCGAGTAGGTTATGGCAAATTTAACTTTTTATCGCTCTTGCCAAGCCACATTTGTCCTTGCCTCGATTTATGCAGAACAACTATAAGGGTTTCCATTTAGCGCTCTATCCGCTCCATTCGCTCATGCATTGCCCTATCCCTTGCTTCATTTTCTATTCTCGCAAGGTGGCAAACTCGTTTTTTCGGAATCCAAACCTTTAATCGTTGCTCCAACATTCATGTTTGCTTGCTCATTTCCAAAAGTAGGTCTGCTTTCGTTAACTGCACTACAAGAAAAATAAGATAAGACAACAAGAATTTAGCAACATGCATGCTATGCTTGTTGTAAAATATGGTATTCAACAACGTTTTAGGATCGTATGTTGCTAAAAGTTACTAAAAGTTTACCATTAACAATGTGCGTAATGGCACATTGTTAAACACATTATCACAATAATTTTATGTTTGTGGTGGATTCCATAAACCAAATGACAACGAGCAAACTAAGTACGTTGTTAAAAGTTTTATCTTCAGCAACATTCAAATAGGTTACGTTGTTAATAAAAATATATCACAACTTTCTTTTGCTCGTTGTTATTTATGTTCAACAACATGCTTCTTAGTATGTTGTGAAATATTTTGTTAACCACTTGATTATTTTTATTACCATTTTTACGTCTATAATAGTAACAAAGCCTAAAAAATAATAATAACAAAGCGCTAATTTCATATAATAAGTGATTTTTTATATAATAATTCAATTTAAAAGTTTAGGATTTGGTATTCAAAATTTGAATATATTAACTAAATGATAAATACTTATTAGATTAGATTTCAGATTTTGTAATACTATTTTGTATTAAGTAAAATCCAATTAAATAATAGATAAATGTTATGCCGCTAATAGAGTTCGTTTAGTAATTAATTATCTATATATTAATTCAACAAATTATCAAATATTAATTTGAAATGGTGAATCAATAATCATATTACCTATTTGCCTTTTTGTTATTACTAAATATTACTTATTTGATTGTTAATAAATTAGTAAAAAATAATATAAAATTTAATTAATTATTGTAAAATTAAAAAAAATAAAAATACAAGACAAAGAACGGAATGTGTTTTAAAATGGAATTCTTTTTAACATATATACATGTGAAACAAAAACGGTGTGTTTAACGTTCATGACCAATGCTCCTCCCTAATGTTTATACCCCCAGTTCGCGACTCGCGAGCACTCACTCCATTTAACACTCTTACCCAAACACCCATCACTCTCTCAAGGCCAAACCCTAAAAAATAAATCCTGCACTCAATCAGTTGAGACAACGGTGTCGTTTTATCACCGTTCAAGTATGTTGCTGCTAGGGATGGCAATGGGCACCGCCCGCAGCGGGTTTGCCATTACCAAACCCAAACCCGCACAAAATTTAAATTACCAAATCCACCCGCAGCCCGCAGCGGGTTTTAATTTTTTTTAAAACCCACCCGCAGCGGATTTTAACAATTACTAAACCCGCAATGGTACCCGGCGGATTTTTTGCGGGTTTCTGTATTTAAAATAAAAAAATGTTTAATATATAAATTTATAATAATAACCTCAAATTCCATATAACATACTCAATTTTATATTTAAACAATGTAAATAAAAAATTAAAATATCAATATCAATCCAACACAAATTCTCAAATTTAAGTATAAATTACACAAATCCATTTAAAAAACATAAACTAGTATCTACAAATAATAATTACATTTCATATTATCATTTAAAACAAGATCCAAGAGAAGATATTTATTTCATTCACCACCATAAGCACCCATCTAACACAATGCCTATAATAATAATTAAGATTAATATTTTCAAATACTAATTCGAAGGGAAATGTCTTTAGTTTCTTCAGGTTATGACTTTAGAATGGGAGATGGGCCACATACACACATACATAACTTTGAACCTTTGGCTATTTGGTAATTTAAATAATGACATTATTTTCTTTATACATTTTTAGATTAAAATTAAATTAAAAATATTTGAAAAAAATATGGCGGGTTTGGTGGATATCCATGCGAGTATCCACTGGATATAAGGTTAATACCAAACCCACCCGCATCCATGTGCGGGTTTTAGTTTATAATACTAAACCCGCCCGCAACGGGTAAAATTACCAGCAACGGACGGGTTTTGGCGGGTGGGTTTGTGCGGGTTTGCGGGTATAATTGACATCCCTAGTTGCTGCCATGCCGGTAATATTGTTTGAACACCCTAGCCCATTGCTGCCGCGTTCGATGTATTGTTGAGGAAACAAAGTCCATTGCCGCCGCGTCAAAGTTCTTGCAATGAATAGTCGGGATTTACTCGCCTTTGGCTCATCACTATGTCGCAGTTCTCACTCTCTCCTAGTTTGGTCAGTTTCGTTTTGCCTCCCAGTTCTCTATTTCTTTCACTTTATCTCGAATTCCCCCAATTAAAACCTCAACATTTCTCGATTTGCGGCCACCAGCCGATTCCTCACTTGATCTAGATTGGGTTTTTGAGGTATTTCATTTCTAATATATCTAGTTAATTTGTTAATTCAAATTTGATGGTATTATTATTTTCTGATTTTACGCTTTTTTCTGAATTTTTACTCTTGCCGTTGTTGCTTATGTTATTAATTCTGTTAAGATGCATACTATTATACATATATAGAATTTGTAAAGCATTGAAAACCTGTTGTTTAATTGTTAGCTCACCACAGCTGCAGTAGCCACCTACGAAGAAAAGAAACCTCGCTGGGATTCCACATCTTGGTGCTAGCACTATGGAGGCACAGGTATATATGCTTTATCAATAAATACATATCAGGAAGGTTTGCCCATTGAAATATCAGAAGCTATTGTTGGGGCCCTGAAATGGGAGCTAGCTGCTACTGCTGTAAATGCACCCATGGTTCCTGCTGAGGTATCATTTAATCTACATCTCTATTCTCTCTATTCTTGTTTATATCAACATGTGACAAGTAGACATATAAAATATAATTAATAGCTTCTAATTCCTGCATGGCTTAAGACCTTCGTGGAAACCTCAGTTCAGTTGTCCCCATGCTTCCAGTGATGAAATTGAGGCTAGAATTAATTAATTGGTGGATTTTGGACTCTTCATTGTATTCTATGACTACATGAGCCATTGCTCTATTCATGTGTAATTATAACTTCATACTTTTATTATTTTTCTTATTATTGTTGGTTTTATCAGAACTTGCTCTATTTGTTACACTTGCAGAGAAGTTGGCAGACTGGTTGCAGGTGGAAGTGGTGTGAAATCAGTGGAAGTTTAATTCTTTTTTAATTAGTTTTAATGGTTTTTTAATTCAACCATTCTTTCGAATTAAAAGTCATGGCACGCAACAAATACTATAGTTTTTTAATTGTGATCTTGGTTCAAATAACTGAAGTTTGATAGTTGTATTTCAAACCATATCAGAATGTCATTACATATCATGTAGTTTCTTGAAAAATGTAAGCCAGTGTCAGAAGTTTAAGCCTATTTAATGCATCATTCCTCAATGATAGTTAAATGGTATTGTTCCTTTAATTTGAATTTTCATTTTTACCTATTTTATCTTAATAGGAATAGCATTTGGAGTTGCGACACTTGTGGCACGACCAACCGCCCTTGTATTCTTGAGGTTAATGGGAAACTTAAGTTGCAAGTTGAATTTGAATGGTGATTACTAAATGTCATTTTGTTGATGTAGTTCTTTTTTACTATACATTTGTTCTAATGCGTTTGAGATTTTGTACGAGGATTAATATATTATTAATATTATATATTTTTTGGATTGATAGTATTTTATTTTTTGTTCGCTTTATATCAATTGTAGAATTTAAATTTTACAATGTAGAGAATTACCGAAAATTAAATTTTTTGATAATTTTTTTAAATACAAATTTATGATAGAAAAAACCTATCACGAAACATGTCACAATTCAATTAAATTTTTGTACCAAAACTAAATTCATCTCTGTAATATCCATTGCTGATTTTGTTTTTTTATTAGTTGCTTGTGTTAAATTATTTTCAACGTTTAGTGAATTTGGTCTTGCTTGTGCAGGAATTGATCGCTTTGGGAGATTTTGAGGTTTATTGCTAATGCTATCACGGAGAGATTGAAGAACTAGATTTGGTTGAGAGTTTTTGGTAATATTTTGACCAATTACCACTGAGAAAAAGAGACTACTATAAGAATTACAATTTTGCGTTATTAAATTCTTGTACATTTCACAATTGTTAAGAATATTGTATTGACAATTACAAGAGGATGTTAATGGAATCTTTTATATCAATATATTATTAGTTTTATTAATTTGTATATTAATAAACGTGTAGAGATTTTAATGAAAATGTGTGTGTATTCTTAAAGCGAAATGTTATTTACAATTTTTGTCTGCATGTTGTTGAAAGTATACAAGCAAAATAAGGTTTCAGCCACATTTATTGAATGTAGCTAAATAAATTTTAACAAGAAGCAAAACACTTTTAACAACGCGTAGAGAATGTCGTTGAAAATATTCAACTTAAGACAATATCAACATTAACAGCTTGCACGCGAGCGTTGTTGAATGTCTTTAATAATGTAAATTACACGTTGTTAAATCCCTTTTTTCTTGTAGTGCTTGCTTCTACTGGAAGTAGCTTTTTATCATGTCCCCACAGACGGCGTCAATGTTGATGCTGATATTTGGTTTAGCTATGTGCGACCAGATGACCACCTCAATACTTGAATTTACTTGATAAAAGACGGATGTTGCTCGCACCTCCTTACCTTAACACTTGACTTCTTTCGACAACGAGCATATGCACCTCCTAACAATCCACCTGCATTCACAACAAATAATTAGATAGGGTACCAGATGTTTTTGTGGCGTGACCCCTTTGACGCTCAAGTTAATAATCAGGCCTTTGCTGGAAAAACTTTTGCCGCTACTCTCATGGCTTAACTTTGTTTGCTATTTAAATGGAAAGCTTTTAGTAAATCCTCTAGAACAATTAAAAGAGAGAGATTGAGTAGTGAGAGAGAGAGAGAAAGAGAAAAAGAGAGTGAATTCAACCAAAAAACAAAACGAAGAAACTCTTACTTATCTAGTTGGGCTTTTATAGGTAGCTAGACAAAACCACCACCCCAGTATTGATCAATGATCGTTAGTGGATGCACTACATGATCGTGAGTGGACATACTACATGATCGTGAGTGGACGCATTGCATGACCATTAGTGGACTGGTTTCGTGCCCAAATATCTCAGAGAAAATCGCGGGTTGGCCTTTGACTAAGCCTGACATATGACTTAGGGCAAGTTTCCTCATAGCATTAACAAATCGACCACACATTGCTTGACCTTCTGTACACAAAGCAAGGGAAATTTTCCTTGAACAAATCCCCTTGCACCTTAACCAAGGAGAACACAATTCGCGCAAGGCAACCTTTGGTCATGCTGACTTTTTACCCCTCAAACAATGAGTGCCAAGTTTTTATGCTTTTTAAGAGTTACCTATCTCAGGTTTGGTTTCTCTTTCTGTGTTACCCCTCTCCAAAATCTAAGAAAGTACAAAGAAGAGAGGTCACTTAGATTTGTGCTTATTTATTAGATGAAATTGTTACTCTTTTACAGTTCATCAAAAAAAAAATTGCAGGTTTAAAGAGTTTGTACAAAACAAAAACTAAGAAAATAATGTAAGTGACTTTAATTAAATATATATATGTTTTTTATACAATATAAAACATGAAGGATGAATTTGTAGATATGAAGTAAGAGGTATAAGGGCAATAAATTTAGAAAATGGTTAAAAAGCCCAAATGGAAAGGCATTGGCCCTTTGTGAGAGCTTTGAACACCCTTCTAAAATTTCTATAACCACCTTTTTTAATATTATTTTTTAAAATACTCTCATTTTAATTGATAAAATACAAATTCATGTATTAAATTAACTATTTTTCAATAAAATTTTATTAAAAAATTCTTTTTAAACTGCATACAAATCCTAAAATATTAATTTTTTTCTTAAATTTTTCTTCATTTTATATAATTCCTATCTTCATAACTCCAAAATCTTATAATTTTCTCAAAAAAATTATTTTTCAGTTAAATTTAAAAATATAAATATAAATTATGAAATGAGATGGGTGTAAAAAATTTGTTCAAAGAATTATTTAAGTGTTTAAATAAATTTTCATTCAAAGTAATAAATTTATTAATTTGTGTTAGGTTATTTAAATAATTTCAATCGAAAAAAATATAAAAAGGAATTTTGAGTAGTGTCGAAAGGCTTATTATTAAATAGATTTTTTTTAACCTGAAGCTCAGATTTTTGGTCCGATTTGGGCCGATTAATTTGAATCTTGGGCGATGAATTTTCCCACCCATGGTGTTGGAAAATTGATTGGGTGAAGCAGACACGCAACTAAAGTGAAATTGAAAAATAATGAGACATAGAATCACACAGGGACACCAGAACTTATGTGGTTCAACTTTTAGCCTGCGTCCATGGGCGAAAACAGAAGGAAAATATTTTACTAGTGATATGAGGATTATAAGTATTGTAATATTTTGGCTCATTACCCAGAACTCTAATACGCCTAATCTCTCACTCACTAACTCTTCTCACAAAATAGATCTGAAAAAAAAGAGAGAAGAATTCGATACTTTACAAATTAGGGGAGCCAGCCCTTTTATAATCAAAATTTGGCTACTATGCATTATATTATTTTTTTTTCTCACGCGACCCGCCTCCTTTTTCTTCACGCGGCCCGCCTTTTTTTCTTTTGTTTCTGTTTTTTTTCTTCTACCCTTTTCGGTGGGGCGTTGACATTCTCCTACTTGGAGATTAGATTGGGAACCAATCAATCTCCACACCATCCTTTCTGCTTCGCCATTTTTATATTGCTTACGTCTCTACTAGGCCACAAGAGGATATACTCCAAATAAACTTGTCAGTATTGATCGGTTTGGTCAAAACATCTGCTAGGTTCTCCTTGGTATAGATTTTCTGCAAATCCACATTTCCATCTTCCACTACTTCTCGAACGAATTGATACTAAACTCCTATGTGTTTTGTTCTGGAATGAAAGGTTGAATTCCTTACAATATGCAAAGCACTGTGACTGTCACAAAACACAAAAATTTTCTGTTATTTGTGCCCAAGCTCCTCCAATAACTGTTGTATCCAAATAGTTTCCTTGCAAGCTTGTGTAGCTGCCATGTATTCTACTTCTGTTGTAGATAAAACCACGACAGTCTACAATTTTGAAACTCAACTTACAGCTTCTCCTGCGAGTGTAAACACATAGCCAGTAATGGATTTTCTTTTATTTGAATCCATGTAGCCCTTGACTGTAAATTCTGATCCTCCATAAAATAATGCAACATCCGAGGTTCCTCTGATGTATCTCATAATCCTCTTTACAGTTATCCAATGCTCTTCACCAGGATTCGCCATGTATCAACAGTGACCAACCATATTTATAAATCTAAATCCACGTAGCCCCTGACAGTAAATTCTGATCCTCCATAACATAATGCAACATCCGAGGTTCCTCTAATGTATCTCAGAATCCTCTTTACATCTATCCAATGCTCTCCACCAAGATTCACCATGTATTAACTGACTGCTCCCACTGCTTATGCAATGTCTGGTCTAGTACATATCATAGCAAACATCAAACTTCACACTACTAATGCATACGGTACTCGAGACATTTCCTTCCTCTTTGCTTCATTGCTATGACACATACTTGAGGATAACTTAAAATTAATATGAAGTGGGGTAGAGATTGGCTTACAATCGTGCATGTTAAAGCGTTGCAAAAGTTTCTTCAAGTAATTCTTCTGAGAAAGCCAAATCTTCCTGTTATTTCTGTTTCGGTAAATTTGCATCCCTAGAATATTGTTTATTGGTCCCAAGTCCTTTATTTCAAATTATCTAGCCAATTATGTCTTCAATTCTTGGACTCGATCTTTATTGGGGCATGCTACCAGCATGTAATCCATTTACAATAGAAAAATGATGAAATCATTCTCTTCAAACTTTTTGTAATATGCACAAAGGTCTGAACTGAGTATGTTGTATCCAAGGTTCAAAATAAAGGAATCAAATCTCTTATACCAACACATTGGCGCCTGTTTGAGACCATATAGAGATTTGTTCAACCTACAAACCAATTTCTTATTTCCCTTTTCAGCAAAACCTTCTAGTTTGAGCATATAAATTTCTTCTTTAAGTTCTCTATGAAGAAATGTTGTTTTCACATCTAACTGATGTAGGTCAAATGTAAACACCTATCGCCAAGACTATTCTGATTGTCGTGAGTAGAACCACCGAAGAAAATATTTCGTTGAAGTCAATACCTTCTTTATGAGCATATCTTTTCACCACCAATCTTGCACGATACCGCTCTACTTGGTCATTGTCATCACGTTTGATCTTGTAGACTCATTTCTTACCAATGGCTTTTCTTCAATGTGGTAGTGGCACAAGTTCTCATGTCATGTTCTTGTATAAAGCCTCAATTTCTTCTTGCATTGCTGTCATCCATAAAATAACATTTGAGTTGTTTAAAGCCTCATGGAAAGTTTATGGCTCTCCATCCTCTTTTAAAAGACAATATGCAACATTGATCTCTATTACATAATTCGAGTGCCACACTGGTGATTGTCTCTCACAAGTTGACCGACAAACTTCTAGAGCCTCGAACTCGACTGGTTCTTGTTCCTCGTGCTCAGATGTTGCTTCAAAAGAATGTGAATCTTCTGGATTATTTTCCACATATTCTAGCACAGTCTCTGACTTTTCTTTTACAATGCTAACGTCCTTATCTCTCCTTTGCAATTGATCTTCTACAAAAATGACATCTCTACTGATGAGGATCTTGTGGGCAGTGGGGTCCCACAGATGATACCCCTTTACTCCATTAACATATTCCAAGAAGATACATCTTCTAGATTTTGAATCCAGCTTTACTCTTTCTTGGGCTTTGTATATCACGTACGCAAGACATCCGAATGCATGTATGTGAGAGTAATCTGTTGACTTTTCAGTCCACATTTCTATCGGAGTCTTCAACTCAATTATTGTGGATGGTGACCGATTTATTACATAACAGGCATTTTTGGCTGCTTCTGCCCAGAATGAGTTGGGTAGACCAACAGTCCTCAACATAGCTCTTATTCTTTCTGTAAGAGTTCTATTCATCTGCTATGCCACTCCATTTTGTTGAGGATTGTATGTCACCGTGAACTGCCACTGAATACCTTCTTGCTTATAGAAAATAAGAAACTCGTCATTTGTATACTCTTCGCCATTATCTGTCCGCAAGCACTTGATCATTTTTCATAATTTAAGTTCAACCCGCGCTTTGTACTGTTTGAACACTGAAAATACATTTGACTTTTTCTTAATTGGATATGCCCAACATCTCCTGGAATAATCATCAATGAAAGTCACCAAGTATTTTGCACCTCCCATGGACATATCTGGCGATTCCCAAACATCATAACGAACCAAGTCTAAAATGCATTGACTTCTGGCAGTGGATATGTTGAGCTTCAATCTATACTGGTTACTTGTAACATAATACTTTGTAACATAATACTTGCAAAATGGTAGTTCACCGATTTGAGCCCTGGAAGTTATTTTCGCTAAGAGAGAATCTTCAAACCTTGTTCTAATATGTAATTGAGTTTGAGGTGCCACATTATCGTTGATTCTTCTCCATTTGACGCGACATATGCATCAGCTTCTTGTAGTGTTTCCCCTTTAAGTATGAACAGATTAGCACAAATCTTTTCTTCCTTCATCAATTCAAGTGCGCCTCTAGTAATCTTCATGATCCCATTTTCCGTATGAGTTTTGCACCCATGACTATTTACTTATCCCAAAGATAATAGATTTTTTTTTCAGGGTGTTGACATGTCGTACCTCCTCAATTGTGCGAATTGTACCATCAAACATTTTTATTTTGATAGTACAAATATCAACGATCTTCAAGGCATGATCATCACCCATGTATACAGATCTTCCTGAAATAGGTTCATATGTATGGAACAATTCTTTCTGAGAGGTCATATGCCAGGTAGCTCCTGAGTCGATGAGCCAGATGTCAGATAGCCGTTTTCTGCCTTCTGCAACAGTTGTTGCCTTGTTGTAGAGAATTTCGCCATCATATGAAGTACTTGCTACACACCCTGAGCATTTGATGACTGATGCGTAAATTAGAAAGTGTACTAGTCGGCACAAGTAATATAATGAAGAGTAGAGTATCGTCCCACAGAGATTGTATATCCCATTAGTTATCGAAATTATTCTAACCCTAATTTATTTGAACAATCGAATAAACGAATTTAGATTAAAATTAAATAAAATTAAATAACTAAAAATTAAATAAAGATGCATGTAGTAATAGAAATCACCAAGAGATTAAAACACTATGACATCCGATTTTACCATAACCAAACCAATTTAATCCTCCATCTACGCTATTAACGTTTATTACCCATGTTGACAGTGAATTTCCCTAATCTAATCAATATCCTCTCTCGAGTAATATCAAAAATATCTCCACGTATCAACCCACTATATCTCAATCTGAATTTAAATATGCAAAGATTCATTGACCTCTATGGAAATTCTTAGATAAAACTGCACGAATCACGTTGGCACATCTCTGTCTTTCATTCAATTCATGGCATCCATTACACAGAGCAAAAATACATAAATCTCCCCTCGGTCTCATTATGTATCCTCAAATCATTTAAATATTGGACAAATATTTAAAAGCATTAAACACAATAAAGAACATTCACCTATGGAATAATAAATTAAAAATAACACAGATTTATAAAATTAAATCTTCATAATTAGGTTACATCGTAACCCTAGTAAATAAATTAGTTCATGGGAATATAAAAAAAAATTATGAATTTAATTGGAAACATTCAACTAAGATAATAGAGCAAAGAGAAAGAAAAACTCAAGAAATTATCTCTCTTCAATTTCTACAATTGACTCCTCTAAATTGTTGCTCCCGGATTTACAACGGCTTCTTTTGTTCTTTTCTTGCTCTCGGTTTTTCTATATTTGTGCCAATTGTGCGGCTGCCCTTTGTCTCTTTAACTCTCCTCCTTTTATATTGCTCAGCCCACGAATCTTTAAATCAAAAGGATTTTAAAAACAAAACAATTCTAGCCACTTTTTAGGCCCATGCACGTGACTTGTTCAATTAATAAGCTAATAAAGATTTGGCCAATTTGCAAAGCCAAAGCCCATCACGTGAATCATTCAAATTGCCATTTGCCAATTAATTCTTTAATGCTCCCCACGTGCTTGCCATATTTGTCAACCAAAAACTCAAAGCTTCCTGATTTAGCTTTTTATTTCTTTCCCTTTTGCTTCCATATTATTTCTATTATACTTCAATTTATTTCTTCTTTAAGTTTTTTTCTTATGAATATTCCCAATATTCCTACAATGACAAAATATAAAAATTAAGACAAAATTAATATAATAAAATATAATTTAACATAAAATTAAGTTATGGAAGCATTAAAATAATAGATAAATTATAAGCACATCAATGACTCAGGTTCTTTGCCCTCTCTTCTCTTCTAGTTGTTCCAATACTCTTTCTTACCACAATTGTAGCATTTAATATTCTTCTTACTTCTGGATTTTGATCTACCATGATTATGACTCCCACTGGGGCCACGTTCCGTTGATCTCCCTCTCGTCACCGATAGTGCCTTCGCTTGCTGCGAACTTGCTCGTCTATCTTCTTTATTTTTCCGTCTGCTCTCCTCATGTAATATGGAGGCTGCAACATCGTCAAATACTAGACTATCCGCAGGATTATTGTTTGTCAGGTTGATGATGAGTGGATCATATGAATCTGGTAGACTTTAAAGTAGAATTTCTGCGGGCTCATTTTTCTCTATTTTATGACCTAGCGTTGGGAGTTGCGAAAATAGAGTTTTCAAGGTGTTGATATGGTCAGTCACCATTGTAGATTCCGTCATTCGAAGAGTATAGAGTTTCCTCTTTAAGAAAATTTTGTGGTGTAGTGACTTGGGCTCGTACAATTTTGTGAGAGTATATCATATTTCCTTTATTGTCTTTTTCTTCTCCACACTGGATAATACCCCATCTACAAGTGCCAGGTGTAGATCAGCAATGGCATTGTTGTCCATCTCATTCCACTTGTCATCCATCTCATTCCACTTGTCATCATCAATTATCTCCATAGGCCTTTCTCCAATTGCTGCCAAGTAATTATTTTTCCTCAAAATTGCCCGCATCTTTATTTTCCACAACAAAAAATTATTCTCATTCAACTTCTTAATTTCATATTTTACTGTCATTTTGTTAATGAATGCCGCACACAAGCTAGTATAACACCTTGAATAGTTATGAGTATGTGTGAAAATACACACCAGGAAAGTTACGAGGAAAGACTGGAGGGTCACAATGGTCTCACTTAAAACCCATACTCCTTAGGCTCTTATCGCCTTTGTGACAGAATTTTCCTAGACATGTACAAAACCACATAGATGCTCCACTCACACCATTATTCCCTGCTTTGCACCGCAAAATTCTTGGATCGCTCCCACTGTTTCTCATGAACAGTACCGTATATATAAATAGCAACGTATACGTGAATAGTATCATATACGTGAACAATACTATTTACGTAAACAGTACCCCGACTCCAAAGAATACAACCAATAGCTCTGATACCACTGTTGGAAAATTTATTGGGTGAAAGAGACACGTAACTAAAGTGAAATTGAGAAATAATGAGACACAGAATCACACAGGGACACTAGAAATTAATTAGTTCGGCTTTTAGCGTACGTCCACGAGTGAAGATAGAAGGAAAATATTTTATTAGTGATATGAGAATTACAGGTATTTTAATATTTTAGTTCACTACCTAGAACCCCAATACACTATTTCTCATGAATAGTACCATATATATAAATAGTGTCATATACGTGAATAGTGTCATATACGTGAACAATATTATTTACGTAAACAGTGCCCCTAACTCTAAAGAATACAACTAATAGCTCTGATACCGCTGTTGGAAAATTGATTGGGTGAAAAAGACACGCAAGTAAAGTGAAATTGAGAAATAATGAGACACATAATCACACAGGGACACCAGAAATTACGTAGTTCAGCTTTTAGTCAACGTCCACGGGCGAAGATAGAAGGAAAATATTTTATTAGTGATATGAGAATTACAGGTATTTTAATATTTTAGTTTACTACCCAGAACCTCAATACACTCAATCTCTCACTCACTAACTCTTCTCACAAAATAGATCTAAAAAAAAAGAGAAGAATTCGATACTTTACAAATGAGGCGAGCCAGCCCTTTTATAATCAAAATTTAGCTATTGTGTATTCTATTATTTTATTATTTTTTTTCTCTCACGCGATGCACCTGCTTTTTCTTCACGCGGCCCGCCGCTTTTTCTTTTGCTTCTTTTTTTTTTCTTCTGCCCTTTTTGGTGCAGCGTTGAACCACGGGACAGGCTCTTTACCAAACATGATTTATTTATGAACACAATGTAGCAGCACTTGACCAATGACTTTCAAAATTGAAGTAAATGTTGTTGCCGGTGTGAAAGCTATTTGGATTTCCACTGCATGCACATCTCACGTGATTGATTTGTCTACACGTACACACACGCTGCTTGATTCGGCCATATATATAAATAGCCCATTTGTAAATTGTAACCCATTTTCATGAAGTTGCAAATGGAGCAATAGATCCGCGAGACGTATAGTGCTTTCTTGGCATATTTCACTTTGTCCCCTTCAACTTGAGTTAATTGCTCTTCCTTCAATACTACTTGTGCCCAACAATATTACGACAGCAGCATTATTAATTACTGAAAGTGATGGATACCTATTAAGGAAGCTCATTATGCTGAGTTTATGAAGAATAGGAAGGCAAAGAAGTTCTCAGTCTTAGTTAGTGAAGCAAGTCAATAGTGCCAGCTCATCAGTGCCAGATCAGCAGAATTAGTTACAGGAATTAACAAGTCAGCATAAGTTGTTAATGTTTGTTACTGTTTTCTTTAGTATGTGTATGTAAATATCTTTGAGTATATAAGCTGTATAAGTTCAATTGTTATTTGCATAAAAAGAATCCAGAAATAAGAACTTTAATTTTCCTTTGTAAATTTTCTCTTGAAACAAACAGCTTTTAACTTTCTTTCATGGTATCAGAGCCAGCCATGGCTAGTTCTAGTACAACTAATCAAATTCATTCAACTATCAATCAATTTCAATCTACGCAAACTTCATTTACTTTTGCTGCAACTGTAAAACTCAATCGATCAAATTTTCTTCTTTGGCGCAAACAAGCACTGATGTCAATCAGAGGAAATAGACTTGAAGGATTAATCTCGGAAGGTCAGAATATTCCAGAACAATATCTATCTCAATCAAGAGCTTACGGATCTGTGGAGAAGATTGAGAATCCAGCTTATGTTAATTGGAGAGCTCAGGATCATACTCTGCTTAGCTGGCTTCTTTCAACAATAAGTGAAAGGATTCTAAGCTCAGTTCTTAATTATGATACTTCCTTTGATGTTTGGAGATCCATTGAAAAATAATTTGGAGTTCAATTTGAAGCAAAAATAATGCAACTTAGATATGAATTGGACACTTTGAGAAAAGAATCAATGTCAGTGGAAGAATACTGCTCAAAAATGAAAACTCTTGTGAATAAGCTTGCTTGTACTGGTGATAATATAACTGAAAAAGATCTATTGATAAAGACTCTTAATGGATTAGGATCTGGTTATTTGGATCTGGCTTCCATAATCACAACTAATAAAATGAATTTTGATGATGCATATGCACTGTTGTTGACACATGAAGCTCGATTAGAACAGAATCAGAATCCAACAATACTACTTGTGCCCAACAATATTACGACAGCAGCATTATTAATTACTGAAAGTGATGGATACCTATTAAGGAAGCTCATTATGCTGAGTTTATGAAGAATAGGAAGGCAAAGAAGTTCTCAGTCTTAGTTAGTGAAGCAAGTCAATAGTGCCAGCTCATCAGTGCCAGATCAGCAGAATTAGTTACAGGAATTAACAAGTCAGCATAAGTTGTTAATGTTTGTTACTGTTTTCTTTAGTATGTGTATGTAAATATCTTTGAGTATATAAGCTGTATAAGTTCAATTGTTATTTGCATAAAAAGAATCCAGAAATAAGAACTTTAATTTTCCTTTGTAAATTTTCTCTTGAAACAAACAGCTTTTAACTTTCTTTCATGGTATCAGAGCCAGCCATGGCTAGTTCTAGTACAACTAATCAAATTCATTCAACTATCAATCAATTTCAATCTACGCAAACTTCATTTACTTTTGCTGCAACTGTAAAACTCAATCGATCAAATTTTCTTCTTTGGCGCAAACAAGCACTGATGTCAATCAGAGGAAATAGACTTGAAGGATTAATCTCGGAAGGTCAGAATATTCCAGAACAATATCTATCTCAATCAAGAGCTTACGGATCTGTGGAGAAGATTGAGAATCCAGCTTATGTTAATTGGAGAGCTCAGGATCATACTCTGCTTAGCTGGCTTCTTTCAACAATAAGTGAAAGGATTCTAAGCTCAGTTCTTAATTATGATACTTCCTTTGATGTTTGGAGATCCATTGAAAAATAATTTGGAGTTCAATTTGAAGCAAAAATAATGCAACTTAGATATGAATTGGACACTTTGAGAAAAGAATCAATGTCAGTGGAAGAATACTGCTCAAAAATGAAAACTCTTGTGAATAAGCTTGCTTGTACTGGTGATAATATAACTGAAAAAGATCTATTGATAAAGACTCTTAATGGATTAGGATCTGGTTATTTGGATCTGGCTTCCATAATCACAACTAATAAAATGAATTTTGATGATGCATATGCACTGTTGTTGACACATGAAGCTCGATTAGAACAGAATCAGAATCCATAGGCTATGTTTAATGCCAATTATGGTATGGTGAATGCAAAATAGGCAAAGTCTTCGCATATGAGAGGTTTCCAAGGAAAAATAATTTTGTTAATGGTTCTAATGGTCAATATGGAGGAAGAGGTCAGTATTTGGCATGTTCTCTACGTCTTATCCTAGAGGTTTTCCAGCTGGTAATAGTGTTATTAGTGGTTTTGGTAGAGGAAATGCTGCTACAAGTTTTGGTAGAAATTAGTTTCAACATTTTCACAGACCACCACACATTAGAATATGTTTTCTCCTGCACATAACCAAAACATTTCTACTGATGAACATAATAAACTGACACCTATATGCCAAATATGTCATAAGCAAGGTCACACTGCTGATGCTTACTAGTATCGATATGGTGATAATTACCTTCCTAAGCATTTTGGGTGAGGTAAAATGATGGGATCAAAGGCTGCTTATATGGCTAATTTTGAGTCATTTCCTTATCAACAGTCAACAGTTGAAGATTCTTATGAAGTTGCAGATATCAACTCCAGCTATCAACCAGTGAATTACTCACCTGGCTCTTCTTATCAATCTGAAGCTTTTACTTTCCCTGAAGCTTATGTTGCTAACCTTGAAGGCTCATCAGATGAAGGGTGGTATCCTGATAGTGGGGCCACACATCACATTACAAATAACATGGGAAACATGCATGTGCGAGAAGAGTTCAGAGGTCTAGACCAGCTGACCATTGGCAATTGACAAGGTTTGATTATTACTCATATTGGTGATGATTGCTTTAGCTATAAAAGTCTTAATGCTGCCCACAAACACACACCTATAGCACTTAAGGATATCTTATTAGTTCCTTCTCTTACTAAGAACTTAATAAGTATATCCAAGCTAACCAAGAGCTTAATAAGTATATCCAAGCTAACCATTGATAATAACATTTCCATTGAATTTGTTGGTAATGTATGTTATGTAAAGGATTCACTGAAGGGATAAGTTCTTCTGCAAGGTCTTGCTGAAAAAGGATTATACAAGTTCCCGTTACAATCATCTCAGTCATCTCTTTCCTCTTTCTTGAGTCAAATTTCTTCAAACAAGCATTTGTCTATGCTTTCTACATGTCATCTTCAGTTTCCTGTTATAACTGATGTCTAGAATAAACATTCAAAGTATGTAGCTTGTTATCAAACTGCTGTCAATTCTTTCTTCCCTTGTAATGAATCAGTTAATAAGGTCAACTTGTTTCATTTACTTAAAAATGATCAGTCTATCAATATCTCTACTTCCATTATTAAACAAGCTGCACATCAAATATGTGAGGCATGTCAAATGGGTAAGGTTCATAGACTGCACTTCCCTACAACTGAAACTAAAACTTCTCACATACTTGAACTCATTCACACTGATTTGTGGGGTCCTTCCCCTTCTTCTTCCAGGGCTGGTTATGTTTATTACATCAGCTTTGTTGATGATTTCAGTCGATACACCTGGATCTATCCACTGAAACTGAAATCAAAAGCCTTACAAATTTTCAAACTCTTCAAATTGCAAGTTGAAAAATAATTCCAATGTCCCATTAAAAAGTTGCAATCTAACTGGGGGGAGAATATCGAGCATTCACTAATTTTTTGAACCAAAATGGAATTATTTTCAGACACTCTTGTCCCTACACACATCATCAAAATGGGGTAGTTGAGAGAAAGCACAGACACATTATTGAGTTAGGATTTACACTTCTAGCTCAAGCTAAATTACCCTTAATTTTTTTGTGGGAAGCCTTTCAAACATCAGTCTATCATATTAATAGGTTGCCTTCTGCAACTTTGAAATTTCTTACTCCATATGAAAAGCTTTTCAATCATAAACCAGATTACAAAATGGTAAGCGCTTTGGTAGTGCATGTTATCCTTACCTGAGATATTATAACAAGCATAAGTTTGCATATCATTCCAACAAGTGTATCTTTATCGGTTACAACCCTTCTCATAAAGGGTATAAATGTCTGCATCCATCTGGTCAAGTCTATATAGCTAGGCATGTCATATTTGATGAGCATTCCTTTCCTTATTCCTCAGATTCTATTTTCACTTTAAATAATTCATGTCAACATCTGTCATTTACTCCTCAACAAGTGTATCATCTATCCACTTTGTCAATACCTTCCAATTCAGATGACAATAACTCTTATAATCCTGTTTCTGCAAGTTCTACCAGCAGCAGTTCTCATCATTCAGTTAATCATACACATAACAACAATTCTCAACCTTTGCCACAAATATTTGAACCACATACAGAACCTCATAATTCCCTGCCTACTCAACCATTCACTACCAACACACTCTCTACATCATAAATTTTACCAAACATCATTCAACACACCTCTGCTCTAGAAAATACACAACAGATCACTACACCAGCAAACACACATTCCATGACCACTAGAAGCAAAACTAGAATTTTCAAACCTAAAGTCTATAATGCAGCACTTGTTCATAAAAAACCAGATTCTATAGAAGAAGCTATGCAGGATCCTAAATGGCTTAAAGCCATGAAAGAAGAATACAATGCTTTACTTCAGAACAATACATGGTCTTTGGTTCCAAGGTTAGATGGTTAAATATAATTCAGATGGAAGCTTGGCTTAAGTACAAAGCCAGATTAGTAGCTAAGGGATTTCAGCAAAATTGAAGGGGTCAACTATTTTAAAACATTTAGCCCAGTGGTGAAATCAGCTACTGTCAGAGTGGTAATCAGTTTAGCTGTTATGAACAAATGGCATATAAGACAAGTATATATAAATAATGCTTTTCTTAATGGAGAGTTGACAGAATAGGTATTCATAGATCAACCAGCAGGTTTTGTTGATGATAAGAAGAAAGGTTTTGTGTGTAAGCTTAACAAGTCACTCTATGGTCTTAAACAAGCTCCAAGAGCTTGGTATGAGAAGCTGAAGAGTTGTTTGCTGCAGTAGAATTTTGTAAACTCAAGAGCTGATCCTTCTCTGTTCATAAAGAAAACAAGCTCAGTCATGATAATGGTATTGATTTATGTAGATGACATTCTAATTACAGGGCTAAATGGTGCAGAATTAGAATCCTTTATAGCCGAGTTCAGTAAGTTTTTACATTAAAGGATCTGGGTAAGTTGTCTTATTTTCTAAGCATAGAAGTGTTGTATGATGCAGGCTGTATCTATTTGTCACAAAGGAAATACATACGAGACCTGTTATCCAAAATGCAGCTTCTTGAGTGCAAAGGTACTGATACACCTATGAGCACTAGTCTTAAGCTACAAAAGGAAACTCAAGGGGATCTTGGTCAATATATTACTGATCCTACAAGTTACAGAAGCATTGTAGGTGGAATGCAGTACTTGATTCTAACAAGACTAGAGACTGCTTTTGATGTAAACAAGTTGAGTCAATATGTGTCTGCTCCTACAATGCAACATCTTCTAGCTTGTAAAAGAGTTCTTAGATATTTGAAATATACTCAAGATTTTGGACTCAAGTTTGTTCAGCATGGAGAGATGAAGATTACAGGGTTCACTGATGCAGATTGGGCTTGTGATCTTGATGACAGAAAATCTATTGGTTCTTACTGTGTTTACTTAGGCAACAATCTGATATCATGGTCATCTAAAAAGCAGTTAGTCATTGCTCGATCAAGTACTGAAAGTGAATATAGAGCCTTAGCTTTAGCTAGTGTCAGAGATAAGCTGGTTACAATCCTTATTTTCTTAGATTGATTTGTGCTGCACATAAATTCCTACTATTTGGTGTGACAACATTAGTGCCACTGAATTAGCTCGCGATCCTATCTTTCATTCACGAACAAAACATATCGAGCTTGACATTCACTTCATTAGAAATAAAGTGATTGCAGGGGAGCTGACAATTCAATACATCCTAGTGAAGAACAGATAGTTGATATCATGACCAAACCACTTTCATCTGTTCACTTCAACTATCTAAGAAACAAACTCAATGTGCAGCTATGCCCCTTGAGTTTGAGGGGGGTTGTTAAGGAAGCTCATTGTGCTGAGTTTATGAAGAATAGGAAGGCAAAGAAGTTCTCAGTCTTAGTTAGTGAAGCAAGTCAATAGTGACAGCTCATCAGTGCCAGATCAGCAGAATTAGTTACAAGAATTAACAAGTCAGCATAAGTTGTTAATGTTTGTTACTGTTTTCTTTAATATGTGTATGTAAATATCTTCGAGTATATAAGCTGTATAAGTTCAGTTGTTATTTGTATAAAAAGAATCCAGAAATAAGAACTTTAATTAATTTTCCTCAGTAAATTTTCTCTTGAAACAAACAACTTTTAACTTTCTTTCAATACATGTCTTCAATTGCAGTCACATGCCATTTCGAGAGGATGTTAAAAATTATATGTGTTTCTTTATTGCAGACGACAAACAAGTTGACCGTACAATATTCTTCTCCTGAGGGCTGGCGTTCGAGATGGATTTAAAGCGATCTCGAGCCTCCTCTGTTGAATGAGTCAACTCGAGGAAGTTTCCATTAGAGTCCATACTTTACTTTGCTAGGGGCGCTGGCTGGTTTCTAAAAAATAAAATTTTAATTAGTGCCCTTGCATTCACGGAAATTGTTTTGTGACTGAGTAAGGTAGCAGAAGCAGATAATAGGATGTAAGAAGTAGAATAATAACACCTTGTCAATTGCTGAAACACATTTCGTTCATTGAAGTACTCATGACAATACACTGGACATTATTTTAATAAGCATAGGTACAAATTAATTGACGAATAATGTTACCTTACGTCAAAATTAAATGATACTGTAATGTAAACAATTCTATGAGGAGTGATTTAAGATCGACAAGGAAAATATTAAAAAATAGAATTTATTGACTAAGATAATTAATTCATTAACTCTTTTGAAATTACAACCTATGCAGTAGACTATTTCTTTTAATCCTAACAAGCACTATCTCCCTATACAAGAACAAATATAGACACATCTAACTAAGATCTTGTTTCAGAATAGGAATTGAAGTTGGGCAGTAGTAGTTTTTAAGTTACAGTACTAAAATATTTAGTAAATGCTAGTTATTATAACTTAGAAGCCAAATTATTTAATTTTAGATTTATATGATGAAAAATCTATCATATCTTTATAATTTTGTCAAAATTATTATTTAAAAATTATTTTTACTATATATTATTTATAATTACAGTTGTTTTCCCATAGCAGCAACCACAGCTTAAAATTCATTACCCCTCAATACTAAACGTTGCCTAACATTTAAAAAAAGTATTGAAAAGACCTAAAATAAACTCAAAAACTAAGGTAACATTTTTTTTTTGTCTGAAATCTTAATGTGGTTGAAGTCTGAATATGTCTGAATTGCATATGTCTAAATGACATGTTTTTTTTTTCTTTTTCAATATCTGAATATAAATGACATCTTATTGTTTTTATAAATCACAAACTTCCAAAATTTGATTATTTGACATTTATGTTCTTGTAAGAATTATTTATACTTGTTATAAATTGTCAGAGTTAAATACATGCACATTACAATTAAAATCAAACATATGTAGAATTAGGTAGTAATTGATCTTTAAATACAAATATTGTTACATTACTCCAAATGCAAAATTTAATCAAACTTATTAATTAAAATTTTCAAAAGATAATGAATTAAAGTTCAACAGATGGCTATGCTTGAAGAATTCCAGTGCTACTGAAAAAGAAAACAAATTCAAAGAATAAGCATGAATTATAAAGAGAAAAAAAAAGGATTAGGTTTTATATTATGGGAAATATGTATATTTCATAGGGATATTATCGGGATATAGTATTTAATTTCTATTCAGACTTTTTTTCATTTACATAAAAATCAAATAACTTTGTTTTTTCCATTTAGATGTACATATCTAAGAATCAGATATAAGTTGTAAAAAAAATTTTTTAAAATATCCAAAATTAAAAATTCAGACTTTAGACTTTTAACAAACAAGCTCCTATACGCTCAATCATTTCCTGCTTTGTTTTTCAATTTGAGGGCCGCCACAATGCATGAGGGTGAGTTTGCTCCTTGTTAAAGAATAATTAATATGGCAGCATTGCTCACATACCCTTTAAAAAGCAACCCTATGAGTATGCTGATAATAATAAATTAATAATAAAAAAAGGAAAAAATGCTATAAAATTTAATTTATAGCTAATTATTTTTTCAGCAATATCAACATCAAATTCAAATCTGTCACAAATTCATTGAATTTGCGATATTATGTTGTCTACTCCAAACTCCTGAAAAAGACGATATTTGTGGTACCAAACTATCCATTTTTCAATTTCTTGTTCCCTACTCAACTTCAGACTTCAGCATTATTTAAAACTGAAAGGATCACAAATTTATACGTGTACATACTTGCACTGCAATGGTTAGAAATCTCTCTCTCTGTCCATATATATATATTAAACTGAAATTGAGGGTTACCTATCCCTGCGGCATAATCCAAAATGTTTATTTGGAAAACAGATGTATATAGCATAAAGAATTGTTGTTGACTGTATTAGATTATAGACAATTTGCCTTCAAATGCCAATCAAAGAGCAGGGCAATTAGATTACAAGGTTAACGAGATATGCCAGAATCTCGTTAAATTAATAATCCATAAAATAATGAAGGGTATAGCTAATCCTACAAAAATATCAGTAAAAAAAAGATAAATTAGTAATTCAATAAATGAATAGTCCCTGTCAGTCTTAACTTGATCTTGACTTGCGCAATTTTCATTACAATCATCAACATAAAAAATATTTAGCTATACATATACAAATTATATTGCATTATATGGTTTAGGAGGATTGATGTCTATCGAGGATAGACCAGTGAAACAGTTACATCATTTAATGAATGAAGTTCGGACGTCCTACTATCGAAATGAGATGAATTTCTCACATTTATACCTTTAGCAAAAGCAGGTTCCTTGGGAGAACGTAAACTATCATTCTCGTTATTAATCATTGAGACAACATTCAACATGGTTGGTCTATCTGCTGCATTCTCTTGAACACATAGAAGGGCTACATTAATGTATCTCATCAGCATTGGCAATGATGTTGCATCTTGCATTATTACTGGATCTATCAATTCATGAACCCTATCATTTTTCCATAGATCCCAAGCCTAAAAATGTAAAATCAAGATCATATTAGTTTAATTGATAGAGGCAATTCTTAAATTTAGGAATTCATTCCTTTAAGGTCAAACAAAAGTGAAATGACTTGTCACTTACATGACCAAGAAGATTAAAAGAATCAGCATTGTAGACGCCTGTGCTTTTCTTGCCACTCAATATCTCCAACACTAAAATTCCAAAGCTAAACACATCTGATTTTATCGAGAAGAGACCATCTAAGGCATACTCAGGTGACATGTAACCACTGAAATTCCATTATTTCAACAAATATTAAATGATATAAGAAAATATGACTAGCAAACAACAATTTTCAGGAATAGAAATTTACTTACTAGGTTCCAACAATCCGTTTAGTATTTCCCTGCAATTCATCACCACCAAACATTCTTGCCAAGCCAAAATCTGAGATCTTGGGGTTCATGTCCCTATCTAAGAGAATATTACTAGTCTTGAGATCTCTGTGAATAATTCTAAATCTAGAATAATGATGAAGATATAATAGCCCCTGAGCAATTCCTTCAACAATTCCAAAACGTGCTTGCCAACCTAATAGACGCTTTTTGGTTGGATCTGTTATAATACCAAAATGATACAACTTTTTCAAAAAAAAAATGCTAATGATAAAATATAACTTAGCATTGTGAAGTAGTGAAAACGTTAATTCTTGTGAGTGAAAGATCACATACCAAAAAGGAAAACGTCCAAGCTTTTGTTAGGCATGTACTCAAGGATCAAAATCTTTTCGCCTTGTTCTATACAGCAACCCAAGATTCTAACAAGGTTTCTGTGTTGGAGTTTTGCTATAAGCATCATCTCATTTTTGAACTCTTTGAGTCCTTGCCCTGATTGACTTGAGAGCCTTTTAACTGCAACTTCTTCTCCATTAAGTAATCGGCCCTGCATTCTTAAAATTATTGATGTTCTATACCACCAGTACTTCATTAAGGTCATTTGAGTTATC
The DNA here is from genome assembly GCA_002013955.2 of Citrus medica. Lineage (NCBI taxonomy): Eukaryota > Viridiplantae > Streptophyta > Magnoliopsida > Sapindales > Rutaceae > Citrus > Citrus medica. The sequence continues at coordinate 532,125 of MKYO02007786.1, forward strand.
AACAATTCTACCTTGTAAACAGGGCCAAAGCCACCTTCTCCAAGCTTGCATTCCATAGAAAAGTTTTCTGTGGCAGCAGCTACGCTGGCCAAGCTGAATAATGGCAACCAAGAATCCTTGCTCTTATCTCTTCCGTCTCCATTTGCTTCACTGAATTCGTTTGGTCTTGTTGTAATGTCAAATGCTAACAAATCCTGGCTTGTTTCCATATTCTCTGTTTCGGTAAAACAACTTCCAAAATTGTGAGTATACATGTTCTATCACATGTCTTATCATACAAACATATCAGTGAATGATACGCAAAAAGCAAATTACCTTTCTCTTTGCATTTTCTCCTTCGTCGACAAAATATATAAACAGAAGGAAGAAGTACCATCGGAGGAACAACTATTACAATTATCCAGAGTAGCTTCTTGTTCCCTTCATCCAGAAACATACGTGTTGTCAAAGAAATTGAATGGAACTTAAATAGATTCCTAAGTGGATGAGCCAATTAACTTAAATGACTTGAATCACCCCTAATTTAACTTAAACACATTTTGCTTCAACTGGAAAAAATTTGACAACATCGATTTCATGAATGCAAAAATTGTACCTGGTTCTGAAGCGGGTTGTCGTAAGTAGACAGACTGTCCGGTGAAGTTTCTAATTGGCCTACTGGCATCAAGCAGCTCCCCGAACCACATTAAACAACCACTGCCTTCTGTTACATTGGAATTAGCATAAGCTTTACAAGTGCAGTTCTTCAAGCATTCGGCCGCACATTGCTGCAGATTCATACTCTGGTTGAGAGAAACCTCCATGAAGTCGGGCGCTTTAACGTTATCAAGCTTTATAAACTGGTCTCCCTTTATGCATTCTGAAGAATGACTTCTCTCACATTTTATAGGTCCAGTCTGGTTGACTTGTGATTTGAGTCTGAATCCCTCCAAACACTGACACATAGGTTTCTGGTCGGGACCGCAAATAGTATTAGCACCACAATACCCATATTTACCACAAGAGTAATCTGGAATTGAGAACAACTCGTCCCATTCATTGCTGTCCTCGTTCCATAATTGACGCGTGACGAAACCTGAGGGGTGGAGTTTTAGAGTCATTATGCTAGGACGGTTGTAGGGCTCATACCAGTAACTAATTTCGTCTTGATTTTCCACCAAAAATTGTTTATAAAGAAAGTTTGTATTTGAAAGAGCAGATACAAAACCATCTCCAGTCCATTCTCCGGTACAGGTATATTTTACCGATCCATTGAAAGTACACATTTTAGGAAGCACATGAATGTCAAGTCTGTTAGTGAATTTCCCAGGAGATGGATCGTCATCACTTTTCCACGACGACAAATATCGTTCCCGACGATTCTTTAAGTCCCAGCCCATCTTCATGTCTTGTAACAGAGTGTCTGTTGGATAGTCGAAGCTCTGCCATAAGTAGCTTTCAGTAGTATTAACGCTGGAGTTATCCCTTATAACGAGGTTTCCATCATCTCTGAGTTGTGCCACAGGATTTTTCACTTCGCTAGACGCGTTTGTAGACCAGATAGTGCCGTTTGTTTGGTTGAGAAGAACAAGCTTTCCATTGTTGCTGATGGTTAATACTGCGTTATGATCGGAGATCGGCCTATCTCTATTTGCAACCCACACAACTGTATCAGGGACCTTCCGGAACCATATCCCCAGGTACCTGCTCTTTGATTTTCCAGGGGAGAAGAAACCTAGCTCAAACCTTTGAGAAGATGAAACTAACTTCTCACCATCACGGATGAATGATGCTGGAGTTACTGTATCAGCTGCTAATGAAACCTTCATGCTCAAAAAGAAGATCAAAGAACAAAAGATGCTGAAGCATGGAAGAATCGCCATTCATAAAACAGGAAAGAAAAATTTCTGACAATTGTTTTCAGATCGGATTCAGTTCAATTTATACAAAAGTGTAGCCAAGTGTGAAATAACCCTATATGTTGACCATTTTGCTGTCAACTTTCGACGTCTAGTAGACTTTTCAAAACGTAGAAGCCGACAATGTCGTATTCTCCCAAAAATTCATTTCCTTTTAATGAAAAAAGAAAATTCAGCTTGAAATATGTCAGCTTTCTACTCGTGGTTATGTTTATTAGGTAGTTTGAATTTTTTTATGCATTTGGGGGTTTCAATAATTCATGCATGACGTTATCAATTTGAAGTTTCCAAATAAAGAATTTTGAGCCTTTCTTAAATGGTCTGCGGTGCCAAATGATTTAACTTAACTGGCAGCTTGGGAATGACCAAATGTTTCTAGATCAAGGGAAAAACATGTGTGTCCATTAATAACCTTTTATTGTAGGGCATATTAATTTTTGTCGCTGGCAGAGCACTCCAGCTTCTCTTCTTCTTCTTCTTACCAAAACCATACAAACAAATTCAATGTCATGTCCAGCTTCTTCTTCTTCTTTTTAGTTGTGTATGAAAATAATAGTTCATATTATTATATGGAAAAATGAGGACTATCCTCTATACATTGCCTAGAGAAATTAATCAAAATCATCCTCACAGTCACATTTTAAAATAGATCCAAACACTCCGCAATTATACAATAATTGGTGTTAGTTTTCTATATTATTTTACTATTTTACACTTAGCCTTAAATTTTTATTGTTAGTGAAACCATCATATATCATTTTCAAAATAGAAAAGGTTATAGGTACTATGGTAATCAACAAAATATATCAATAAATAATAATATAATATAGTTGTACTGTTATAAATTAGTATTTGAATATTTTCAAATTGTATTGTATCTTTTTTAAAGAAAAATAAAAGTTTTGGATAGGAATTTGAGAAACTTTACCTATTAAACATCAGTTTTTACTCTCTATTATTGCTAATGTAAAACGCTTTCACAGTCAATTTAACTGCATTTATGGTTTGTATTATACTGTTAATTAAGCTGCATTAATAATCTGTATTAGGGGTTGAATGTGCCCCAGCTGAAATAATTTTCTCTAGACACACCAACAGTAAAGTAAGTGATACAATTGTACGGGTTCTAGGTTTAGAGAAACCCTAAAGTTCAAGGTTAAAGATGAGTTGTAAGCGAGAGTTACAGTTGCTTACAAATTCTTTACCTTGACCTGTTACACTGAGGTGTCCCTAAAGTATCGTAAGTCCAAGTAAAAACACGGCGCCATTTCCTTGGTTGTGATTTTCCCTCCTCAAGTAGGGGCATTTGGATCCTCTACCATCGACAAGGCGAAAACCTCAAATTAAATTGAAAGCCAAATGGCAAGGCTTAGTATTTAAATATACCCAGGCTTTTGAAATTGAAGCTTGGGCCAGGAATTTTTTTCCCCCTACGGCATGCTCTTTTGCCAGCCTCTTACTCCATTGAACAATTAGCATTTCTACCTTAGCTAGTTCTCCGAGTTATGAGCCCTCTTAAGTCTTAAACCTTGGCATGTGCTCTTCTTTAACTTCTCTATACCACCTTTAATCTCTTTTATACTCAGCACAAAAAATTACATCACCACTAAATCCTGAAAAATGATCAAAGGCTTATTATACAATTCTTCCACAAAATAACAAATTTAATTCTCAAGTTCAACTAACTTAAAGTTGATCTAAAACACATTTGTACCTTTTTCATTAAAACTTTCTAATCTTATGCTTATTCAATAAAATCTTAGCATAAGCAACTTCAATTTTAAAATAAATTATAAATTCATTAAATAAATTCTTGCGTACACATATTTATTTTAAAATTAATTAGTTACGGGTGGCTCTCTATTAGACAGTATACTTCTCTACCATACAAACTTAAAAAAAGGAAAAACAATTGGACTTTTTTGGCAGCCACTAATATCTTATTAAAACCACTTTTCTATCACATCCTTTTTAAGTCCTAAAATAACCTTTGTTTGCTTTTCTTCCTTAATAAACCCTTGCATCAGTACTTTTAAAAAAAAAAGAAAAAAAAAGAAGAAATTCCTCTCTCCCATTTCAAACCCGTTTCTTCTTTATTATAGCTTTGGGATTCATGAGTTTCTAATATTAATCTCCACCTCTCTTTATTTTTCATAGTAGGTAAGAATCTAAGTACATAAATAAAGATATATCGAAGGGGAAAAAAATGAAAAAAGAAAAAAACTTGGCCTTTAGTATTCAAGCAAAGCGAAATTAAGAACTTGATCAATCTTAAAAAGTGATGGTACTAAAAGTTGATACAACGAGATAAACATCAGCTTTAGACCTTGGAACTTAGACACTTCTTACTACTTGAGAAGGGAGGTGCACCTATTTTCTTGCAGCATAGAAATATGCGTGCCAAGTTTTTATGCTTTACAAGGGAAAAAAAAAAAATTTTAAAAAGAAGAAGCATCGACTTGAGTTACCTATCTCAGATTATGTTTCTCTTTCTCTGTTACCCATCTCCAAAGACTAAGAAAGAACAAAGAAGAGAGATGACCTAGCTTTGTGCTTATTTATTGGATCAAGCTCTTTTTTTTTTTTTTTTGAATTACATGAGACTAATGTTCATATTACAACTCATATTATATGAGATTTACAACTGATATTTACAATCAGACAATTACTATGCTTAATTTACATTAATTCTTATATAGTACTGCCCAGATTTTACCCTCTCTAATATTCGAGAGGTGTTTACTCCACTCATATTTCGAAAGAGAGAAAATTACATTCACTTAATAATTAAGGAAGGAAATAAACTCCTACATGCGTCGCGGGGGCTCGAACCGCTGCGCTCATAGTTGTGAGTATAAGGTCCTGGCCACTGGATAAAGGCCCAGTTAGTTTATTGGATCAAGTTCTTACTCTTTCACAATTCAATTTTTTTAAAAAAAAAATTATAGGTTTAAAAAGTTTGTACCTGAGAAAAAGACTAAGAAAACAATGGCTTTAATTACGTAAATCTGAGCGGTATCATATCAGCAGTGATGTCAACATGTCTCAGCATATATATATATATAATTGTACATATCAATTATATTCTCATGTAATATGAGTTATAATTTGAGCAATAGTCTCATGTCATCTCAAAAAAAAAAAAATTACGCAAGCCCATATTTCTTGTACAATTCAAAATATGAAGGACAAATTTATAAATGCAAAATAAGAGAGCCAGAGAGGTTTTATAAGTTAAATAGAAGGGTGCTGGTTGAGGGGAAAAAAAAGGTTGAAAACCCCAAGTGGTAAGGTCTTCGACCTCAGTGAGTTAAATAAGGAGTGGAACTTTTAACTCCCTTCTAAAATCTTTATAACACCCCTTTTGAATATTATTTCTTAAAATGCCTGCATTTTAATTGCTAAAATACAAATTCATATATTAAAATTAACTATCTTCTCATAATATTTTATCCAAAAAAATATTTCCTTTAAACTACATAAAATCCTAAATATTAAATTTGTCTTAAATTTTTTTTTCATATTATATAATTCTTATCTTAATAATTGTAAACTCTTGTAATTTTCTCAAAACCTTTATATTTCAATTAAATTTAAAAATAAAATATAAATTATGAAATGAGGTGGCTGTAAAAAGTTTGCTAGAAAAATAATTTATTTATGAATGAATTTCAAAATAATAAAAAAAATTGTGTTAGGTCATTTAAGTAATTCTAATTAAAAATAAATTTTAGGAGGAATTTAAGAGGTGTAAAAGGCTTACTCTTAAACAAATCCGGGGTTTTTTTTTTTTTTTTTACCTAAAGCTCGGATTGGGCTGGTCTAGGCCGATTAATTTGAAGCTTGGGCGATGGATTTTCCAACCCTTGGGACTGGTTCTTTGCCAAACACGATTTATTTATGAACACAAAGCAGCAGCCCTTGACCAATGACTTTCAAAATTGAAGTAAATGTTGCTGCTGCCGTGAAAGCTACTTGGATTTCCACTACATGCACATCTCACGCGATTGATTTGTGCGCAAGCACATACGCATACCCCCACACCCCAATCACATTCTTTGCCTGCACACACGGCTTGATCTTCTGATCACACACTTCTGTGGACTCAAGTGCACATCGCTTGATTCGGCTATATATAAGTAGCCCATTTCTAACCCATTTTCGTGACGGCATGGTGCTTTCTTGGCATATTTCACTTAGCTCCCTTCCACTTTAGTTGACCGTACAAAACTCTTCTCCGGAGGGCTGGTGTTTGAGATGGATTTAAAGCGATCTCGAGCCTCCTCAGTTGAATGAGTCAACTCGAGGAAGTTTCCATTAGAGTCCATACTTTACTTTGTTAGGGGCAGCTGGATGGTTTCTAAAAGATAAAATTTTAATTAGTGCCCTTGCATTCACTGAAATTGTTTTGTGACTGAGAAGGTAGCAGAAGCAGAAAATAGGATAGAAGAAGTAGAATAATAACACCTTGTCAATTGCTGAAACACATTTCGTTTGTTGAAGTCATGACAGTACACTAGACATTATTTCAATAAACGTAAGTCCAAATTAATAGGTAGATAAAAATTACCTTACTTCAAAATTTAATGGAAATTCGGCTATATATAAGTAGCCCATTTCTAACCCATTTTCGTGACGGCATGGTGCTTTCTTGGCATATTTCACTTTGCTCCCTTCCACTTTAATTGACCGTACAAAACTCTTCTCCAGAGGGCTGGTGTTTGAGATGGATTTAAAGCGATCTCGAGCCTCCTCAGTTGAATGAGTCAACTGGAGGAAGTTTCCATTAGAGTCCATACTTTACTTTGTTAGGGGCAGCTGGATGGTTTCTAAAAGATAAAATTTTAATTAGTGCCCTTGCATTCACTGAAATTGTTTTGTGACTGAGAAGGTAGCAGAAGCAGAAAATAGGATAGAAGAAGTAGAATAATAACACCTTGTCAATTGCTGAAACACATTTCGTTTATTGAAGTCATGACAGTACACTAGACATTATTTCAATAAACGTAAGTCCAAATTAATAGGTAGATAAAAATTACCTTACTTCAAAATTTAATGGTACAGTAATGTAAACGACTTTATGATGAGCGAGTTAAGATCGAGAAGGAAAGATATAAAAAAATGAATTTATTGACAAAGATAATTAAATAATTAACTCTTTTGAAATTACAATTTATATAGCAGACTATTTCTTCTAATCCTAACCAAGTTACCTCTCTATACAAGAACTTAAATAAGAGACGTCTAAGTCAGACTAACATTTGAAAAAAAAAAAAAACCAATTGAGAAAACCTAAAATTAACCCAAAAACTAATAATTCTATACGACAATCATTTCCTGCGTCATTTTCAATTTGCGGGCCACCACAACGCATGAGGGTCGGTCGTTTATTGATAAAGAATTATTAATATGGCGGCATTGATCCCATCCTTTTAAAAGGAACCCAATGAATATGCTGATAACAATAAATTAATAACAATAAAAGAAAAAAAAAAACAAATATGCTGGAAAAATCAATTTATAACTAATAATTTTTCAGTAATATCAACATCAAATTCAAATCAGTCACAAATCCATTGAATTTTCAAAATAATATAATATGCAGTCTTCTCCAAATTTCTGAAAATGACGGTGTCTGTGGTCCCACACTTACCATTTTTAAATTTCTTATTCCCTACTCTCAACTTCACAGATTTTAGCGTTATTTTGCAAGTATAAAAAATTTATATGTATAAATACTTGCACTGCAATTATCACAAATCTCTATTCTCTCTATCTATATTATGTATTAAATTGAAATTGACGGTTACCTGTCCCAACAGCAAAATCCAAAATGTTTCTTTGGAAAACAGATTTCGCATAAAGAATTATTGTTGACTGTATTAGACTACAGACAATTTGCTTTAAATGCCAAAAAAAAAAAAACAAGACATGGCAATTAGGCTATAAAATTATGGTGAGTTTGAAATTAAAGTTGAACACTAAAATATTTAGTAAACGTTAATTGTTGTAATTTAAAAATTATGTTAATATAATTTTATATTTATATAATAAAAATTTTATTATATATTTAATAATTTTATTAAAATTATTATTTAAAATTTATATTTATTATATATTATTAATTTTTATTTTATAATTATAATTTTTTTTATTAATTTAAAAGATACAGCACCTCAATTCTAAACGCACTCTTAATGAAATATACTAAAATCTCGTTAAGTAAATACTAATAGTTTTTGTCAATCTCAATAAATTTATGATCGTGATTATAGTTAATCCTACAAAACTATCAATCAAAAAGATAAATTAGAAATTTAATAAATTAACAGTTTTTGTCAGTCCTGACTTATGCTATTTTAATGTGATGTGCATTTTAATTAACCAATACATCCAATTTCGAATCATCAACTTAAAAAATAATTAACTATAAATATACAAATTGTATTGCATAATATAGTTTATGAGGATTGATGTCTATCGAGGATAGATTAGAGAAACTGTTACATCATTCACTGAACAATGTTCGGACGTCCCACTATTAGAATGAGATGAATTTTTCACGTTTATACCTTTGGTAAAAGCAGGCTCCTTGGGAGAAGGTAAATTAAGATGCTCATTGTTAATCATTGAGATAACATCAGACATGGTTGGTCTGTCTGCTGCATTCTCTTGAACACATAGAAGAGCTACGTTAATGTATCTCATCAGCATCGGCAATGATATTTCATCTTGCATTATTACTGGATCTATCAAGTCATGGACCCTCTCATCTTTCCATAGATCCCAAGCCTAAGAGAAATCAAGAGCATATTAGTTTAGTTGATAGAGGCAATTCTTAAGTTTTAGAATTCATTCATTAAAGATCAAATAGAAGTAAAACGACATTTCACCTACATGACCAAGAAGATTGAAGGAATCGGCAGTGTAGACACCTGTGTTTTTCTTACTACTCAATGTCTCCAACATCAAAATTCCAAAGCTAAACACATCTGATTTGATAGAGAAGAGACCATCCAAGGCATACTCAGGTGACATGTAACCACTGAAATTCAATTGTTTAAACAAATATTAAATGATATAAGAAAACAGGCCAATCAAACAACATTTTTCAAGAATGAAAATTTACTTACTAGGTTCCAACAATCCGTTTAGTATTTCCCTGCAATTCATCACCACCAAACATTCTTGCCAAGCCAAAGTCTGAGATTTTGGGGTTCATGTCCTTATCTAAGAGAATATTACTAGCTTTGAGATCTCTGTGAATAATTCTAAATCTAGAATATTGGTGAAGATATAACAACCCTTGAGCAATTCCTTCAATGATTCTAACACGTGCTTGCCAGTTCAATACACGCTTTTTAGTTGGATCTGTAGTAATACCAGAATGATACAAGTTTTAAAAAAAAATGCTGATGGTAAAATCTGTTATAGCATTGCGAAGTATGAAAATGTTAATTCTTGTGAATGATAAATCGCATACCGAAAAGGAAAACGTTCAAGCTTTTGTTAGGCATGTACTCAAGGATCAAAATCTTTTCGCCTTGTTCTACACAGCAACCCAAGAGCCTAACAAGGTTTCTGTGTTGGAGTTTTGCTATAAGCATCATCTCATTTTTAAACTCTTTGAGTCCTTGCCCTGACTGATTTGAGAGCCTTTTAACTGCAACTTCTTGTCCATTAAGTAATCGACCCTGCATTCTAAATATAGTTAATGTTTTATACTAGCAGTACTTCAGTAAGGACAGTCGAAGTATCAAGAATTCTACCTTGTAAACAGGGCCAAATCCACCTTCTCCAAGCTTGCATTGCATAGAAAAGTTTTCTGTAGCAGCAGTTACGCTGGCCAAGCTGAATAATGGCAACCAAGAGTCCTTGCTCTTATCTTTTCCGTCTCCGTTTGCTTCACCGTATTCATTTGTTCTTGTTGTAATGTTCATATTTATGTCAAATCCTAATAGATCCTGGTATGTTTCCACATTCTCTGTTTCTGTAAGACAATAGTATACATATTCTATCACATGCCTTATCATACAACATATAAGTGAGTGATGCGAAAAAAAGAAGGAATTAATTACCTTTCTCCTGGCATTTTCTCCTCCGTCGATAAAATACGTAAAAAGAAGGAAGAAGTACCACCGGAATAACTAGTATTACAAGTATCCAAAGTAGCTTCTTGTTTCCTGCATCCAGAAACATACTTGTTATTAAAGAAATTCAACGGAAAGTAAATAAATTCCTAAGTGGCTGAGCCAAATAACTTAAATTACTCAAAATCACCCCTAGTTTTAGTTTTGATAATCTGTTTCTCTAACATTCAATTCCTCAAACATGTTGGCTTAAATACATTTTGATTCAACTTGAAAAATTCTTGCAACGTCAATTTCAGGAATGCAAAGATTCTACCTGGTTTTGAAGCGGCTACTCGCAGGTAGACAGACTGTCCGGTGAAGTTTCTAATTGGCCTTCTGGCATCAAGCAGGTCTCCATACCACATTAAACAGCCACTGCTTTCTTTTACATTGGAATTAGCATAAGCTCTACAAGAACAGTTCTTCAAGCACTCAGCCTTACATTGCTCCAGATTCATTCTCTGATTTAGGGAAACGTCTATGAAGTCCGGCGCTTTAATTTCATCAAGCTCTATGAACTGGTCTCCACTCTTGCATTCCAAAGAATGGCTTCTCTCACATTTTATAGGCCCAGTCTGGTTGACTTGTGATTTGAGTTTGAATCCCTCCAAGCACTCACACATAGGTTTCTGGTCGAGACTGCAAATAGTATTAGCACCACAATACCCATATTTACCACAGTATTGATCTGGAACCGAGAACAATTCGTCCCATTTATTGCTGTTCTCGTTCCATATTTGACGCGTGACGAAACCCGAGGGGTTGAGTTTTAAAGTCATTATGCTAGGACGGTTGTAGGCCTCATACCAGTAGACAAATTCATCTTTATTTTCCATCATAAATTGTTTATAAAGAAAGTCTGTATATGAAAGAGCAGATACAAAGCCAGCTCCATCCCAATGTCCGGAACATGTAAATTTTACAGATCCATTGAAAGTACATATTTTAGGCAGCACATGAATGTCAAGTCTGTATGTGAAATTACCAGGAGATGGATCGTCAGCACTTCGCCAGGATGATAAGTATCTTTCCAGACGATTCTTGAAGTCCCAGCCCAACTTCATGTCTTGTAACAGAGTGTCTGTTGGGTAGTCGAAGCTCTGCCACAAGTAGCTTTCAGTAGCATTACCGCTGGAGTTATCCCTTATTACAAGGTTTCCATCATCCCTGAGTTGTGCCACTGGATTTTTTACTTCGCTAGACACGTTTGTAGACCAGATAGTCCCGTTTGTTTGGTTGAGAAGAACAAGATTTCCATTGTTGCTGATGGTTAATACTGCGTTATTATCGGAGATAGGCCTATCTCTATTTGCAACCCACACAACTGCATCAGGGATCTGCTGGAACCATATTCCCAGGTACCTGCTCTTTGATTTTCCAGGGGAGAAGAAGCCTAGCTCAAACCTTTGAGAAGATGAAACTAACTTCTCACCATCACGGATGAATGATGCTGGAGTTACTGTATCAGCTGCTAATGAAACCTTCATGCTCAACAAGAAGATCAAAGAACAAAAGATGTTGAGGCGTGGAATATTCTCCATTCGTAAAACAGAGAGAGAAAAAATATATCTAATAATTGTTTTGAGATCGGTTTCATTTCAATTTATGAAAACTAAAGTTTGCCAAGTGTGAAGCAAACTCTATTTCTTGACCTTCTGTTGTTAACTTTCGACGTTTCGCGTGATGCATCATATTAAACTAGTGACGTCATCTTGAATCACTCCGGATTAACGAGTTGCCAAGTCAAATCATTTGGCATGTCTGAATCATAGGGACCCACAGATGGATAAAAATTCAAACTAATGTTATAAAACTCCACGCAACAAGGTCAAAGAAAGATAATCACAGTGTTGACCACAAGTAGGAGGTCAAAGAAATATGATCACACTATTGACCACTAGGAGGAAAAACGGATAGATATACACTAGAAATATATACTAAGATGAATTTTCTCCTTATTAAATGATTAAAAGAAAGAAAATTGTTAAAAAGGGGTCCGGCTACGGTATAACGGTGGTATCGTGTCACTGTTATATCTAGCCGTTGGATCTATTTGGATGGATGGATCCATTGGATTCAACGGTTGGGTGCAACGATGACACGGTACCACCATTACACCATAGTTTCCTTCATTAAAAAGACTCTGTTTCTTCTAGCACTATGGCTCTTTAAACGAAATAAATTTTTCCAACCCCAGCCATAAGTTTTGAAAAGTCTACAAGACTTCGAAAGTTAGCAGCATGAGGTAAAGATTAGGGGTGTTCAGAATCCAATCCGATTCATTCAATCCGTCTGATCCGTAAAAATTTGATTCGTGAATTGGTGGATTGGATTGAAAATTTGATACTCCGCAATCAGTGGATTGGATATAGATCTATTCTTGTAAATCAGTAAAAATCCGCGAATTCGCAAAAAAAAAATTTAATAAAAAATAAAACTTGTAAATATGGCATTAGTATTTACTAGTAAATAAATAAGCTAAAATATAACTATATTAATACTATATTATATTTTATCCGATAATAATATAAAATAAAAATAATTAAATCAACAAATATAACTTTCTAAATAGTTAATTTTCATATACTAATCTAAACGAATGAGATTTTTTTTTGTTTTGGTGTGTTATAATTTGAAATTTTAAGTGTATTTTCTAGCGTTATTTAAATAATTTATTTATTTAAATCTTATTTAATTTTAAATTTAATTGGTAGAAAAATTATTTTTATATTAAATTTTTTATTTAATTAATTCGTAGATTAGACAAAATTAAAAATTTTAAGCCTATCAATTGAATTAAATTAAAAATTTATAACTCTTAAAATTATAAATTAGATATGGATTGAGGTTCCGTAAAATCTGATCCGCCTTGTAAAGATACTTTAAAATATATAATCAAGAGGAGTGCTAGGGTTGACTCAGTTTCTCACTTTAGGACCAGTGTGTCCGCAGTCTCGGTTTTCGTTTTAATTTATCATGTGTCTTATCTTATCTTTTGAATTCAATGCCATCCTCCGCTTTTATATCGTATTACTCGGCTGAATCTTCCGTTCAAGGACGAAACTACGTTGGTTCAAGAACCTGTCACTTTTATCTATTTTTACAGCATTACCTACAGCTTCTTGCGGATATTTATTTTTTAGCTAAAAATTAGCAAATATCTAAAATTCATGGCAAGGCAAAATTCAGAACATACAAATATTTTAGTTATAAATTTCGTACGCTTTAATTTTTAATCTTCTAGTCACATCTCTCATATATGGGCACATGGCAGTAAATGCAAGCAATCAATTTTCATGTAATTTGATGATAATAAAAAAAAAATGCCAGCTAGCTTAATAAATTTCATAGAATAAATACCCGAAATTTTACTACAATTATACACGTACAATAACAAAATCATCATGATATCTCATCTTTTTTTAAAAAAAAAGGAGAGACAGTAAATAATTTCAATTAAAATAAAGAAAAGTAAAAGGAAACCTTAGTGGAGTTTATTAGGTGATACGAAATAACTATTTTTTTTTTTTGGAAAAGAATATGAAATAACTATTTTGTAAAGGAAAAGTAAAGGTGTTTGATTGGGTAGCTTTAAGTAACTTTATTGACTGAACTCCCTGCTGATATTATTTCAAAACAAAAAGATTTCACATAAAATGCTCATTCTTTTGAAGCACTATAACATCGGTGCTGTGGTTTAATATAAAAATGAAAGAAGATATTAAATATTTAAAGGATGGAATTATATTTGAATCCATCAATTTTTTCTAATAAATTAAGTATTTTATTATCTAAATAATTTTTAAAAAAGTTACTTAAGGTCAGTTTGGGATTGCGTTTGAAATTTGCTTATTTTATAATTTTTGATAAAAATAGTGTTTGGTAAATTTTGTAAAAACAACTTATTTATTAATTTTCTCTATTTAGCCAACAACTTTTAAAAGCAGATAGGTGGTTGCTTTTTATAAGCAGCTTATTCATTAAGCTACCATACTTTTTTAAAATTCATATTATAACTTTATATTTTAATAAAACGACAATTGTATCTTACTTATCCATAAGCCCTAATATATAAATCATTATATATCATATTACAGCCAGCAGTTACTTACAGTCATAACCACGTACGTTCTCTCCAGTTTTGATCCAGTAAGTTCATATTTTAATTTCATAACTATGCCTTTTAAAGTTTAATATATGTATATGTATATTTTTATTAATTAATTGTTTCAAATCAATTGGCAATTTATTTTCAAAAGAAAAATCTGTGTTATTTTTTTTGTCAAATTATGAAGTTCTTTAGATTTTTTTAATTAAGTTTTTTTTTCATGTAGTTTTACATATTTAAGAAAAAAAGATATGTCTAAACAATTTATTAAACATACTTTAAAAATAAAAAGTAATTAAAACTTATGTTTATTTTAGTCATTATATAATAAAACAACACTTTCGTAATATAATTTACCAAACGCATATACTCTACTTTTCAAACTCACAATAATTGCAATAGTACAGTTTATCAAACACCAAGCTACTTTTTTAATCAGTAGCTTATTTCATCTGCATAACACAAACAACTTATTTCGTCAGCCTCCACAATCTCGGCCCTTAATTAACTCTTTCTTCTCTTGCTTTTCTCAATTTTACAAATTTTCATTTTATATATTCTGTTAGTTGTAAATAGTTGGTATCACTAATTAAGAGAAACAAAACTTACTATGTAAAAATAAATATCAATAAATTTTTATCTATCGTGAAAGTTAATGAATATAAAGAAATTAATTTTTACAAAACATAAAAGCCAATAAATATAAAAAAAATTCTTATATATAGAAAAGATAAAATATAGATCATGGTATACTAAAAAAGCCAAAGAAAAAAAGGAAACTTAGACCCCAAGGTTTGGGAAATGGTCACAAAGACCCCTAAGAAATAGGGGTGGAAAAAAAGCCCGGGCTAGCCTAGGCCCGCGGGCCTAAAGCCCGGCCCGCAAGGGTGGGCCCGGATATAGGCTCAAAAATTACAAAGCCCACATATGTTGGGCCTGGACAAGGGCTTAGCAAAAAAGTCCGGGCTTAGCAAAAAAGTCCGGACTTGGCCCCGACTTTTTAAATTTATGACTAAAAAATAAATTTAATTTAAATAAAAAAGAAAAAACTCACAATATTAAATTAGTTTAATTTTTATATTAGTATTTGTTATTTTATTAGGTTGTATTACTAATATTTTATGTATTGGACTATTATTCTATTTATATATTAGATGATTATCTTTAATTTAAATTTTTTTCTTAATTTAAAAAATATTTTATAATTAATTTTGAAAAGCCCAAGCCCGGCCCGTCCAAGTTTGGACAGGCTTTTGAAGGGCCTGGACTTCTTTTGAATGATGTGGGCTTGGGCCTGGGCTTTGAAAAGCCCGGCCCAAGCCCGCAAATTGCCATCCCTACTAAGAAATACTTATTTGTACTAATTACAATTTTATCTTAATTTGACAAAATCTATTTTAATAAGACTTATACCTAAATTAATGATACAACTCAAATAAGAAATGTTTAACAATAAAACTCTAAATGGACAAATTACATAAAATATTGCTAATTATAATAAACTTCAATCTAATTAATTTTTTTTTTAATTTATTACCCTGCATCACTAAGAAGGTTTTATTTAAAAATAAATTTTAAGAAGAATTTTGAGAGGCGTGAAAAAGCCTGCTTTTAAAAGTTTTGTTTATCTAAAGCTCGGATTGGGCCTATTAAATTGAAGCTTGGGCAATGGATTTCCTCACCCAATGGGCAGGCTCTATGCCGATGAACGCTTCGGAGGAGATTGACGTAATTTTCAGCTCTGACCTTCTAGAAGATTAATATTGTTGCAATGTTGAAAGTGATGATATCTTCCTTTAATTGCGAAATACCGATAAAAGTTAACTGTGTATCCTCACAATTTTCTTCTCATAGTCAAGAAAGCGATATTTTGATATATGTTTGTCTTTTAATTTTATGATTATTCATTTTTACCATATTATTTTTTTAAGATTTAAATACGAATGGCCAATAAAATAAAATTATTTAAAAATCATTTAATTATGCTGTTGGGAGCTTATTATTTTGTATAAGTATTTTATTGACATAATTTTAGAAATGTCCCACAATTCTTACGGATATTTATAAGTATTTTAAAATTTAAAATTGAGATTTTTATAAAGTTTCTAAATCTGATAACACTAACGTTAGTCATTCTTGTATTAAAACTCTAATATTAAATTCAAATCAGAAAATATATTGATTTTGGTAGAAGAATGATGCTATCCTTTATTGGTTTTAAAAGAAATTTGTTTTCTGTTTAAAATAATTTTTGTTTTACTCAAGACTAGCAGTCGCACTATCAGCCTTTCTGATTTGATAGTTTAAAAGCAAATATGACACTTCTAGTCGGCTTCCCAAAGTCTGAGGTCTCCATGTTCCGGTTTGATATGTGTATTCACACCACTACTTGATCAATATTACATTATTTAAGATTAAATTTTAAAATTTTAAAATTTTAAAATTTTAAAATTTTAAAATATGAAAATTCTAATCGGAAATCGAAACGCTAGACGATTATTAGAACTTCTTGATAATGTATCAAATAATTAACAGAAATTAGGTTACGGAACAAGAGCCAATGACATTAAAGGGCTTCGAAGATTAATTGCTCTGACAGAACTAAAAGTAGTAGTCGAACTAAAATTTTGATTTGAAACAAGAAGGAAATGGATGAAAGAACATCTTTTGGTAACAAAAGATGAGAATCATATCTTAAACATTACACAATTTTACTTGCATTATAAGGTTTTAAAGCTAAAGCATTAATACGGCTCAAGAGCCGATTGAGGTTCTAGTATATATTACTCCCATTTTTTAAAGAAAAACCAACAAATATGCTGTCAAATTCCATATGTCTGGCTAATAATGGTCACAATTCACTGAATTTTCTAAATTATGTAGTCTTCTCCAATTTCCTGAGATACACGGTGTTTGTTCGTGGTAAATAACCATTTTTGTCAAGTTTCTCTTCCCTATCGCCATTCCCCTATCAACTTGACATACTGTACTGATAATTAAAACTGTTAGCAAATTTGGTTAGGGAAGCCAATTTATTGCAATCGTCACAAATCTATAATAAGTTGGTTACTTGTTCCAGAGGTACTGCAAATATTAGAAAAGTTTTCTCATTTGAACTAGTATACCATAATAATTGTTAAATGTATTAAAGACCAGACTACTCGGCTTCAAAGTCCCACAAGAAAAGTTATTGGACTTCAACATAACAGATTTACTTCAATAAACGTACAGATTATATTGCAATACACAGTAATCAAACTGAAGAATATGACTGATGCAGCCCATATATCTATCGAGGATAGATTAATGAGACTGTTACATCGTTCACTGAACAAGATTCGGACGTCCCACCATTGGAATGAGATGAATTCTGCACATTTTTACGTTTTATAAAGGCAGGTTCCTTAGGAGAAGGTAAATTAACAAGCTCATTGTTAATCATGGAGATAACATCCAACATGGTTGGTCTATCCTCTGCATTCTCTTGAACACATAGAAGAGCCACATTAATGTATCTCATCAGCATTGGCAATGATACGTCAATTTGCAATATTGGATCCATTAGTTCATGAGTTCGATCATCTTTTCACTTATCCCATGCCTGAAAGTTAAAAAATCGAAATCAATAGCCAAGGCTCTATTAGTTTAATTGGCAGAGGCAATTCTTAACTTTTCCAATTAATTAATTTAAAAATCAAACAAAAGAGAAACAATCATTTATCACCTACATGTCCAAGAAGGTTAAAGGAAGCAATATTGTTGACGCTAATGTTCTTCTTGCTACTCAAGATTTCCAACATCAATACTCCAAAGCTAAACACATCTGATTTGATGGAGAAGAGGCTTTCCAAAACATACTCGGGTGACATGTAACCACTGTATCTCATTGTTTCAACATATAATAAAGGTTGTACAAAAATAGAAGCAAATAATAGTTTGTAGGAATTGAAATTTACTTACTAAGTTCCAACAATTCGTTTAGTATTTCCCTGCAATTCATCATCAGCAAACATTTTTGCCATGCCAAAGTCTGAAATTTTGGGGTTCATGTCGCAGTCTAAGAGAATATTACTTGCCTTCAAATCTCTGTGAATAATTCTTAGTCTAGAATACTGATGAAGATATAACAAACCTTGAGCAATTCCATCAATGATCCTAACACGTAATTGCCAGCCTAACAGATGCTTTTTGGTTGGATCTGTTGCATTACCAAAAATGAATATTGATATCATAAATGATACGACGTTAAAACAATTGCTGATGATAAGTGAAAATGTTAATTCTTGTGAATGATAAGTCACCAACCAAAAAGGAAAATATCCAAGCTTTTGTTGACCATGTACTCATATATCAAAATCTTTTCGCCTTGTTCTATACAGCAACCCAAGAGTCTGACAAGATTTCTCTGTTGGAGTTTTGCTATAAGCATCATCTCGTTTCTAAACTCCTTGAGCCCTTGCCTTGACTGACTTGAGAGCCTTTTTACTGCAACTTCTTGACCGTTAAGTAGTCGACCCTGTATTTTTTTATTTTGTTAATGGTTTACTTCACTAGCACTTCATTAAGCATGGTTGAGGTAACAAGAATTCTACCTTGTAAACAGGGCCAAAGCCACCTTTTCCAAGCTTACTTTGCATAGAAAAGTTTTCGGTAGCAGCAGTTACGCTGGCAAAGCTGAACAATGGCAACGAAGAATCCTTGCTCTTATCTTTTCCATCTCCATCTGCTTCGCAAAATTCATTTGCTCTGGTCGTAATGCCCATATTTATGTCAAATGCTAACAGATCCTGGGGTTTTTGCATGTTTTTTGTTTCTATAATACAACAACTTTAAAAATTGTCAGTACATATGTTCTATCACATTCCTTATCATACAAGCATAAGTAAGAGACTTGGAAAAAGAAACAAATATTACCATTCTCTTTGCATTTTCTCCTCCATCGAGGAAATATGTAAAAAGAAGGAAGAATTACCACCGGAAGAACAAGTATTACAATTATCCAGAGTAGCTTCTTATTTCCTACATCCAAAAACATATATGTTTCAAAGAAATTTAATGAAATGTAAACAAATTCCTAGGTGGCAGAGCCATCTAAGTTAAATTAATACTAATTTGTGTTAGTTCGCCGTCCTGTTTTTTAAATGTATTTTAATTCAACAAAGAAGACTCACGGCTTTTGGGATGAGGCTTTACTACAACAAATGAGTGAAAAGTTTGACTACATCAACTTGAATAATGCAATAATTGTACCTTGTTCTGAAGCTGGAACGCGTATGTAGATAGACACCCCAGTGTTGTGAGTATCGGTCTTTCTGATATCAATCAAGTCTCCAAACCACATCAAACACCCACTGCCACCTTCTGTTATTTTGGAATTGGCATAAGCTCTACAAGTGCAGTTCTTCAAGCACTTCGCCTCACATTCCTTCAGATTCACACTCTCATTTAGCGAAGCATTGAGCAAGTCAGGTAGTTTAATGCCATCAAGCTTTATAAACCTATCTCCAAGTTTGCAATCCGTTGAATGACTTCTCAGACATGTCTGGTTTTGCTGTGATTTGTGCTTGAATCCCTCAAAACACTCACAATGAGGTGTCTGGTCGGCGCTGCAAATACTATTAGGACCACAATCTCCGTAACGGTAAAAGGAAGCTGGTTGTTGCGGACCGCCCAATTCACTAGCCCAATTGCCCACAATTTCGGGCTAGAGAGCCAACACAAGGCCAAGAGTGCTAGCTTGGCCCAATTCTGGAAAATTCTAGGCAACTCTAGCACATTAAGCTTGTAAATACTCTAGAATTCTCTATACAATTCCAGCACATGTAAATAGCTAGAAAGTTGTAGAATTCTCTAGAATCTCTAGAGCTTGGCAAGCCTCCCCTATAAATATGGGATGGCATTAGGCATTTGCATAAAAAAAAAACACAACAACAAGCATTGAGCACTCAAGCATTGTAATCTCTCTTTTGTGCAATACAATTTCTCTTATTCG
Organism: Citrus medica; assembly: GCA_002013955.2. Taxonomy (NCBI): domain Eukaryota; kingdom Viridiplantae; phylum Streptophyta; class Magnoliopsida; order Sapindales; family Rutaceae; genus Citrus; species Citrus medica. The sequence goes on from MKYO02007786.1 coordinate 552,255, forward strand.
GCGCCATTGCTCTCTTCTCTAGTTCGAGAAGCTCAAGGCTTACTTAGCAACATTCGGCAAAGTTGTCTAAGTGTCGCACGGGTTAGCTGCGCAAAATACTCATCCTGTGACAAGTGGTATCAGAGCTAAGGTTTGTACACACGCAAGTTAGCTCACGAGCAATGGCCAACCCTTCAAACGTAGCACAAGAGGGTGTTGTTGGTGTGGATGTTCCACCGGAACCAAGCTACGGCCGAGAGGGAGAACGCACCCAAGGCAAGACTCGCAGCAAGTCCAAGGCCCCATCCGTGGATGCATTGGAGCCTCGTGTGACTACTCTCGAAATCGCTTTGTCCGCCGCTCAAGATAGCCTCGAGGGATTGGAGGAAAGAGTGGACGGTCTCGAGGGGGAATACGCCGAGTTCACGGTGGCAACCAAAGCTCTCATCCAAGAGCAAGCAAACACTCTCCGAGGTGAGTTTCGTTCCTTCCATGATGAGTTTCTCAAACTTCGTAGTTTTGTTCAGGACGAACTACGCGCTGTTCGTGCGGAAGTGGATGAAGTCCGCTCGGATTGGGCATGGCACAAGCGCACACTCTCTGCAAGTCCAACTTCCGCAAACTCGAGTGATGCGCACCGTATTGACGTGCCAAAGTCCAACACCTACGATAGTACACGCAACGCCACAATCGTGGACAACTTCCTATTCGGGACTACATCAACGAATTCACTACCCTTATGTTAGAGATAAGCGACATGTCCGACAAAGATTCGCTCTTCTACTTCCAAGACGGCCTCAAAGATTGGGCCAAGACCGAGCTTGATAGGCGTGGTGTTCAAACACTTGACGATGCCATCGCCGTTGCGGAGTCACTCACCGAATACTCTACCCAATCCAAGGACAAAAAGGCCAACCAAGGCAAAGGTGGGGGAGAGAGTCGCAAGGACAAGGGCAACAACCACAAAGATTGGGGGCAGAAAAAGCCGCCTAGCAACAAGAGCGGGCAAGGAAAATCAGAGAGCAAGAAGGAGGCGCCAAAGCCGCGAAGCCCATGTTTCATATGCAATGGTCCTCATTGGGTACACGACTGCCTGGAGAAGAGGTCGCTTAACGCTTTTGCTGCCCAACTCAAGAGCAACCCTACAATGTCCATGGAGGAACCCCAACTCAGCATGGGTTCTCTCCAACGCCTCGGCACACTCAATCGCCAACAGCCCGCACTCGTCAAGAAATGGCTCATGTATGTCAGCGCAAAGATAAACGGACAGTCCGTTCGCGCGCTACTAGACATGGGAGCCACACACAATTTCGTGTCCGTAGACGAGGCCGAGCTTTTAGGCCTCAAGGCCACCAAGGAAGGAGGCACAATGAAGGCAGTAAACTCACCCGCCAAGCCAATTACGGGAATCGCACAAGGCGTGCACATCACGCTTGGTACGTGACGCAGAAAGCTTGACTTCTCCATCGTACCCATGGACGACTTCAAGATGGTCCTTGGCATGGAATTCTTCGACCAAGTCCATGCCTTCCCGCTGCCTGCTACAAACTCCCTAAGCATCCTCGACGGAAGCAAAGCATACATGGTACCCACGGAGCAAGGCAAGTCCGAGGAGAAGACACTCTCCGCCATGCAATTCAAAAGGGCTTTCAAGAAGGACATTTCTTCTTTGGCTCAATTGCTCTCTTCTCTAGTTCGAGAAGCTCTAGGCTTACTTAGCAACATTCGGCAAAGTTGTCTAAGTGTCGCACGGGTTAGCTGCGCAAAATACTCATCCTGTGACAAGTGGTATCAGAGCTAAGGTTTGTACACACGCAAGTTAGCTCACGAGCAATGGCCAACCCTTCAAACGTAGCACAAGAGGGTGTTGTTGGTGTGGATGTTCCACCGGAACCAAGCTACGGCCGAGAGGGAGAACGCACCCAAGGCAAGACTCGCAGCAAGTCCAAGGCCCCATCCGTGGATGCATTGGAGCCTCGTGTGACTACTCTCGAAATCGCTTTGTCCGCCGCTCAAGATAGCCTCGAGGGATTGGAGGAAAGAGTGGACGGTCTCGAGGGGGAATACGCCGAGTTCACGGTGGCAACCAAAGCTCTCATCCAAGAGCAAGCAAACACTCTCCGAGGTGAGTTTCGTTCCTTCCATGATGAGTTTCTCAAACTTCGTAGTTTTGTTCAGGACGAACTACGCGCTGTTCGTGCGGAAGTGGATGAAGTCCGCTCGGATTGGGCATGGCACAAGCGCACACTCTCTGCAAGTCCAACTTCCGCAAACTCGAGTGATGCGCACCGTATTGACGTGCCAAAGTCCAACACCTACGATAGTACACGCAACGCCACAATCGTGGACAACTTCCTATTCGGGACTACATCAACGAATTCACTACCCTTATGTTAGAGATAAGCGACATGTCCGACAAAGATTCGCTCTTCTACTTCCAAGACGGCCTCAAAGATTGGGCCAAGACCGAGCTTGATAGGCGTGGTGTTCAAACACTTGACGATGCCATCGCCGTTGCGGAGTCACTCACCGAATACTCTACCCAATCCAAGGACAAAAAGGCCAACCAAGGCAAAGGTGGGGGAGAGAGTCGCAAGGACAAGGGCAACAACCACAAAGATTGGGGGCAGAAAAAGCCGCCTAGCAACAAGAGCGGGCAAGGAAAATCAGAGAGCAAGAAGGAGGCGCCAAAGCCGCGAAGCCCATGTTTCATATGCAATGGTCCTCATTGGGTACACGACTGCCTGGAGAAGAGGTCGCTTAACGCTTTTGCTGCCCAACTCAAGAGCAACCCTACAATGTCCATGGAGGAACCCCAACTCAGCATGGGTTCTCTCCAACGCCTCGGCACACTCAATCGCCAACAGCCCGCACTCGTCAAGAAATGGCTCATGTATGTCAGCGCAAAGATAAACGGACAGTCCGTTCGCGCGCTACTAGACATGGGAGCCACACACAATTTCGTGTCCGTAGACGAGGCCGAGCTTTTAGGCCTCAAGGCCACCAAGGAAGGAGGCACAATGAAGGCAGTAAACTCACCCGCCAAGCCAATTACGGGAATCGCACAAGGCGTGCACATCACGCTTGGTACGTGACGCAGAAAGCTTGACTTCTCCATCGTACCCATGGACGACTTCAAGATGGTCCTTGGCATGGAATTCTTCGACCAAGTCCATGCCTTCCCGCTGCCTGCTACAAACTCCCTAAGCATCCTCGACGGAAGCAAAGCATACATGGTACCCACGGAGCAAGGCAAGTCCGAGGAGAAGACACTCTCCGCCATGCAATTCAAAAGGGCTTTCAAGAAGGACTCAAGCTTTTTAGTCTATATCCGAGAACTAAATGAGGAAGGAAATAACGGAACGTCGCCAAGCCAAGTCCCTCCGCGAATTCAAGCCATCCTCAATGAGTACAAGGACGTGATGCCTCCAGAACTTCCGAAGAAGCTCCCGCCTCGACGAGAGGTTGATCATGCAATCGAGCTGGAACAAGGCGCGAAGCCGCCAGCCCTGGCGCCTTACCGTATGGCGCCGCTCAAACTTGAGGAGTTGCGGAAGCAACTCAAAGACTTGCTGGACGCAGGCTACATTCATCCCTTAAAGGCCCCATTCGGTGCACCCGTGCTCTTCTAAAAGAAAAAGGATGTATCACTGCGGATGTGCATCGAATATAGAGCGCTCAACAAGATCACCATCAAGAATAAGTATCTGATTCCCTTGATCGCGGACTTGTTCGACTAGCTTGGTAAAGCACGGTACTTTACCAAACTCGACTTGCGCTCTGGGTACTACCAAGTGCGCATCGCCAAGGGAGACGAACCAAAGACAACGTGCACAACAAGGTACGTGTCTTTCGAATTCCTTGTGATGCCTTTTGGCCTTACTAATGCACCCGCCACATTTTGCACACTCATGAACAAGGTACTCCAACCATTCCTCGACCGCTTCGTGGTCGTATACTTGGATGACATCGTGGTGTATAGCACCACACTCGAGGAGCATGCCCAACATTTGCGACAAGTCCTCTAAGTACTTCGAGACAACGAGCTCTTCCTCAAATTGGAGAAGTGCTCGTTTGCCCAACATGAGGTGGAGTTCCTTGGCCACAAGATTGCGGGCGGGAAACTCATGATGGAGAATACCAAAGTGAAGGATATCCTTGAATGGGAGCCTCCCTCGAAAGTGCCCGAGCTTCGTTCATTCCTTAGCTTGGTGAACTACTACCGCCGCTTTATCAAGGGCTATTTGGCCAAGGCGGCACACTTGACGGATATGCTCAAGAAAAACAAAACGTGGCATTGGTCCGAAGAGTGCCAATGCGCATTCGAAGAATTGAAAAGAGTAATTTCGGAGGAACCCATCCTCGCTCTTCCAGACCACACAAAGCCCTTCGAAGTCCAAACGAATTCCTCGGATTTCGCCATAGGAGGAGTCCTCATGCAAGAATGCCATCCTATAGCGTTCGAGAGTCGAAAGCTAAACGATACGGAATGCCGCTACAGGGTGCAAGAAAAGGAGATGACAACCATCATCCATTGTCTAAGAGTGTGGCGACATTACTTGCTTGGCTCACACTTCACGATTATGACGGACAACATGGCGACAAGCTACTTCCAAATGTAAAAGAAGTTGAGTCTGAAGCAAGCACGGTGGCAAGATTTCCTTGCGGAATTCGACTATCGGCTCGAGTACAAACCTGGTAAAGCCAATGTCGTTGCGGATGATCTAAGCCGCAAGGCTGAATTGGCGACACTTAGCATGAGCCAACCGAAGTCCGACCTTTTCTCACGCATCAAGGAAGGCCTCCAACAAGATTCGTTAGCAAAGGACTTGCTGGAGAAGGTGCTCGAAGGCAAGACAAGGCGATTTTGGCAAGAGGAAGGCATCCTCTTCACCAGAGGAGATCGGCTATTCGTGCCAAGGTGGGGAAACTTGCGGAAGGAAGTTATCAAGGAGTGTCATGACTCCAAGTGGGCTGGTCACCCAGGAATCGAGCGCACCACCGCACTAGTCCAAGCCTCGTATTTTTTGCCGCACATGAGGGACGACATCGAGGCATATGTGCGAACTTATCTTGTGTGCCAACAAGACAAAGTGGATCATCAACTTCCAGCGGGATTGTTGGAGCCGCTACCAGTAGAAACAAGGCCATGGGAAAGTATCTCCATGGACTTCATTACATCGCTGCCCAAGTCCGAAGGTTGCGGCAGCATCATGGTCATTGTCGACCGATACAGCAAGTATGCCACATTCATTGCCGCACCAGCCGATTGCAAAGCGGACGAGGCAGCCCACCTATTCGTCAAGCACATTGTGAAGCTTTGGGGAGTTCCGAAGAGCATTGTGAGCGATCGAGACCCTCGGTTCATTGGGCATTTTTGGACGGAGCTCTTCAAGATGTTGAGGACTGATCTTAAGTTCTCGACAAGCTTCCACCCACAAACGGATGGGCAGACCGAGCGCATTAATGGCCTCCTTGAGATGTACTTAAGGCATTATGTGAGCGCTCATCAGCGAGATTGGGCGAAACTACTTGACATCGCCCAATTTTCTTACAACTTGCAGCGAAGTTAGGCTACGGGCAAGAGTCCGTTCGAGATCATCATGTGATTCCAGCCCATGACTCAATGCTATAGCCTCGACTAACGGAGGGAAAAGCCCCGTGGCACACAAGCTCGCCCGCGAATGGCATGAGGAAGCGGATATTATGCGAGCCTACCTCAACAAAGCCGCAAGGAAAATGAAGAAATGGGCGGATACAAGGAGACGGCATGTCGAGTACAAGGAAGGTGATCAAGTCATGATCAAGCTCCTACCCCAACAATTCAAAACGTTGTGGATAGTCCACAAGGGGTTAGTGAGGCGCTACGAGGGACCCTTCCGAGTTGTTCGACGTGTGGGCAACGTCTCGTATCAACTTCAACTTCCGCCAAGACTCAAGATTCATCCGGTCTTCCATGTGAGTCTTCTCAAGCCATATCACGAAGACATGGGAGACCCAAGTCGCGGAGAATCGAGGCGCACGCCAACCATTGTTGTCACCGCGTTCGACAAAGATGTAGATTACATCATTGCGGACCGCGTGGTTTCGAGGAGAGGCGTGCCAGCACATAACGAGTACTTGGTGAAGTGGAAAAACCTCCCCGAGAGCGAAGCCACTTGGGAATGTGAAGAGGATTTGTGGCAATTCACCGAGCACATTCAACACTTCAAGCACGAGAGCGCGATGAGGACGCTGCGAGCTTAGGTGGGGGAGAATGTTGCGGACCGCCCAATTCACTAGCCTAATTGCCCACAATTTCGGGCTAGAGAGCCAACACAACGCCAAGAGTGTTAGCTTGGCCCAATTCCAGAAAATTCTAGGCAACTCTAGCACATTAAGCTTGTAAATACTCTAGAATTCTCTATACAATTCCAGCTAGGAAGTTGTAGAATTCTCTAGAATCTCTAGAGCTTGGAAAGCCTCCCCTATAAATATGGGATGACATTAGGCATTTGCATAAAAAAAAAACACAACAACAAGCATTGAGCACTCAAGCATTGTAATCTCTCTTTTGTGCAATACAATTTCTCTTATTCGGCTCTATTGCTCTCTTCTCTAGTTCGAGAAGCTCAAGGCTTACTTAGCAACATTCGGAAAAGTTGTCTAAGTGCCGCACGGGTTAGCTGCGCAACATACTCATGCCGTGACATGGTGCTGTGAAAAAAACTTGCCACCCAGTGCTCATCTTATGCCATATTTGACGTTGAATCTGACCTAATGGGTTGATTCTTAATATCATAATGATTGGATTGCTATAGGATTCATACATGTAATAGACTCCATCCTTATTCTGCACAATAATTGGTTGAAAAAGATAGGATGCATTCAAAGAAGCTACTCATAAAGCAATTCCATTCTAAGGTCCTGTACAGCTGTATTTTGCAGATCCGTTGTAAACACATCCTTGAGGTAACACATGAATGTCAAACCTGTTCGTAAAATTTCCAGGGGATGGATCGTCAGCACTTTTCCATGAAGTTTGATAACGTTCCCGACCAGTCCTTAAGCCCAGCCCAACTTCATGCCTTGCAACAGAGTGTCTATAGGGTAGTTAAAACTTTGCCACAAATAGCTCTCAGTACCACTACTGCTAGAATTGTCTCTAATAACAAGGTTTCCATCATCTAAGAGTTGTGCTACAGGATTTTTTACTTCGCTAAACACAGTTGTAGACCAGAGAATGCCATTTGTTTGGTTGAGAAGAATAAGATTTCCACTGTTGCTGATAGTTAATACTGCATTATTATCGGAGATAGGCCTATCTCTATTTGCAACCCACACAACTGTATCAAGAACCTGCCGGTACCATATTCCCAGATACCTGCTCTTTGATTTTCTAGGGGAGAAGAAGCCTAGCTCAAACCTTTGAGAAGATGAAACTATCTTCTCACCATCACGGATAAATGATGCCGGAGTTACTGTATCAGCTGCTAATGAAACCTTCAAGCTCAACGAGAAGATCAAAGAACAAAATATGTTGAAGCAGGAAAGAATCGCAATTCATAAATCAGGAAAGAAAAATATTCAAATATTTTGAGATCGGATTCATTCCAATGTATGCAAACAAAAAGCTTGCCAGGCGTGAAGCAAGTCTATTTCTTGACCTCTTAGTGTTAGCCTTCGAAGTCTTGTAGAATTTTGAAAACACACAAGAACGGGTGGAAAAATGTGTTATTTTTCATTTCCTCTCCTGAAGTTTACCGTGTTTACAGTTTGATAGTTTGTTTGACCGTAATTTTACTTTTATGTCCTGCTGTCTGTATACTGTTTCGTGGACCTTTAGTTGCCTAATTCGACTTTGGTTACTGTCATTACTGTTAACTAATAGAATGCTTTCACGCCAAGATCATGCTGACAAAATGACCTTGAAAATGTGACATTGATAATAGTGACATTGCTGAATAAAAAATAAGAATAAACTTACAAAATATATTACTGCTGCCACTTGCCAGCAGTGGCTATTACCCTTTGCCAACCACAAAACCACTAGTATAGTTATACCACCAAATAAAATCGCATTCCTACTTGAAAGTATATATTGTTAGCTGTTAGGCTACAAGTGCGTTTCACATATGCAAGGCGAAAGGGTAATTTCGAAAATACCAATCGTGGCTGACGTGTTATCAAGTAGTATAGAGAGAAGAGTTTGTTATGCATTTCTGTTATTGATAAGTTGATGGTATTCTATTTTGATAATTTGTTAGAGATTTTTGTTATTTTATTTGGACGTAGAAGTGAGGAGGTTATAGGGAGAGGAGCTGTTTTTTGGGAAGGTATCTAGAGAATTATTTTGTAGTGAGTTTGCTCATTTTGGGAGAGATACCAAGCCTCTCGAATGCTTGGGTGTTTTGGTTTATTTCTGCAGACAAATACTAGTTTCCCTGCTTCCAACAACATTCTGCTCTCTATTATGTTGTTTATCTAACCATTTCAGTTCAGGGTCTATCAAATTGGTATCAGAGCAGTCACGTACTTGGAAAATGACTGGCAAAAATGTTGCTTAACGAATGGATTCCATGGAGGAGGCGATGGGTGCTGCGCAGGAGGAGTTTCAACGGGAAATGGGATCGTTGAAGGATGAAATACAAACGATGAACAAACGATTCGAACAGTTCATCAAACTTCAGGAGGATACGGGAGGTTTATATTCGTATAGAGGGGAAAAGATGCTCAGCCCCAACTTCGGCGATGGGTCGAGCTTAGGCGGAACTCGCCATGATTTTCGATTCCAGAACTTGAGATGCCACTGTTTGGTTGCTCAAATCCGAATGGCTGGATTCTGAAGGCTGAACGATATTTTTCCGTAAATCAGTTATCCAATGAAGAAAAACTTAAGGCGGCGATAATAGCTTTCGAGGAAGATGCCCTGTTGTGGTATCAATGTGAGAATAAGAAGAGATCCATGATGGTTTGGGAAGAGATGAGGGTACTAATCTTGAAACAATTCCGAGTAATCCAAGCTGGTTCTCTCCATGAACAATGACTAGCCCTTACTCAAGATAGCAGTGTGTGAGAATACCGCCAGAAATTCATCGAACTTTCGGCGCCGTTAGAGAACATTACAGACGAACTAGCTCTGGGAAATTTTATCAACGGGTTGAAGCCTGAAATCCGGGTCGAGGTTCGGATCATGGAACCCAGTAATTTGGGCCGGGCCACGGACTTAGCCTAAAAGATTGAGGAGAAATTGTGGGTGACCAAGGCCCACAAAGCAGACGGTGGGTTTCATCGAGCAGGAGGGTCAACGCGAGGTGTGAACTTCAATTCTGAAGCTTCACGATCTTTGTTTGGGGCAAATCATAACACGACCCGATTTTCGGGAGAGGTTAGGAGGTTGTCCAATTCAGAATTATAGAAGAAAAGAGAGAAAGGACTATGTTATCGATGTGATGAAAAGTGGGCACCTGGGCATCGCAGCAAGAAGAAAGAATTGACTGTCCTTCTCACCTACGACATGGACGAAGCAGAGTAGGAAGGGGAAGAAGGTTCGGGTGAAGGCGATCCCGAACTGGAAACGGCCGAAATTAATCAAGGGGTAGATGTCTCTCTTAACTCGGTGGTTGGTCTGACTACACCAAAGATGATGAAGCTTAAGGGGACTATCGAGGAGCAAGAGGTGGTGGTACTGATTGATTCAGGTGCAACCCACAATTTTATTTCTCTAGATTTGGTTAGTAAGATGCAGATACCCATGGTTAAAACTAGGGCTTATGGGGTGACTATGGGTACTGGAGTGGCTGTAAGGGGAGAAGGTTTATGTCGGGGAGTGACTATTCATCTACATGGAATAGATATTGTAGAGGAATTCTTGCCGCTTGGGTTAGGGATCTCGGATGCTATATTAGGAGTTCAGTGGCTTGAAACTTTGGGGATGACACACACAAATTGGAAGACACAAGTGATGAAGTTCATGCTCGGAAATGAATCTGTTACTCTTCGAGGGGATCCTTCCCTTGGCAAGACTTTGGTTTCATTGAAGGCAATGATGCGCACCATTAAGCATGAGGGAGCTGGAATTCTGGTGGAATGTAATCAATTTGAAGGTCTGTGCGAAGTGAGCCCTGAGGTGCCACCGAATCTAAACCAAGTCCTAGCAGAATACGAATTGGTTTTTAACATGCCCATGGGCTTACCACCTACCAGGGGACATGAGCATTCCATTTTGCTCAAAGACGACAGTCAACCTGTTAATGTTCGACTATACTACTATCCTCATGCCCAGAAGGATGAGATTGAAAGACTAATTCAGGATATGTTAGATGCAGGAATAATCCAAGTCAGCAATAGTCCATTCTCGAGCCCAGTTTTGATGGTTAAGAAGAAAGACGGATCATGGAGTTTTTGTGTGGATTACAGGGCTCTCAACAAAGCGACGATACCAGATAAGTATCCCATCCCTGTCATTGATGAACTCCTAGATGAGTTACATGGTGCCAGAAGTTTTTTCCAAGCTAGATTTAAAGTCGGGCTACCATCGAATCAGAGTCAGTAGTCATGATGTTCATAAGACTACTTTTCGAATGCATGAGGGACATTACGAGTTTCTCGTCATGCCTTTCGGACTAACAAATGCCCCGACGACTTTCCAATCTTTGATGAATGATGTCTTCCGACCTTATCTTCGGAAGTTTGTTTTACTGTTTTTCGATGACATTCTAATTTACAGCCCTTCAGTGGAATCCCATCAGCAGCACCTGGCTCTCGTCTTGGGAATATTGCAGGCCAGCAACCTTTATGCCAACTGAAAAAAAATGCGAGTTTGGAAGGACTCAAGTGGCATATTTAGGCCATATCATCTCTGGACAAGGGGTGGCAGCAGATCCAAGTAAAATCCAAGCCATGAACTCGTGGCCAACGCCCACTAATCTAAAAGCGTTAAGGGGATTTCTGGGATTGATGGGGTATTATAGAAAGTTCTTGGCTGGGTATGCTAGAATCGCATCACCATTGACTGATCAGCTCAAGAAAGATAAGTTTGGGTGGAGTCCAGAAGCTGCAGCGGCATTTGAAGAACTCAAACAAGCTATGTCTTTGGTCCCTATGTTGGCAATGCCTGATTTCACAAAGCCATTTATTTTTTAGATTGATGCATCTGGTTTTGGGTTAGAAGCTGTTCTACTACAGGGGCAACAACCAATAGCTTACTACAGCCAAGTTTTGGGGCCCCGGGCTCGCCTTAAGTCCATATATGAGAAAGAACTAATGGCCATAGTGTTTGCAATCCTGAAATGGCGGCCGTACTTGCTGGGAAGGTGATTCATAGTGTGAACAGACCAACAGAGCTTAAAATTTCTTTTAGAGCAGAGGATTGTTGGAGTTGAATATCAAAAATGGATCACCAAAATCATGGGATATGATTTTGATATTCAATATCGTAGTGGGGCATGTAATTGAGTAGCGGATGCACTCTCACGCTTAACAGAACCAGCAGAGTGTTCAACTTTGGCGATTCCTCAGTGGCGACATTGAGATTCTTTAAAGGTTGAGTTGGCAGAGGATACCTTTCTGAAGAAACTAAGGGAAGACATAACTTCAAGTACACAATCTCACATGGGGTTCTCAGTTGAGCATGGAGTATTGTTCTACAAGAGTCGGCTGGTTATTCCTCAGACTACTAAGCTTCTTTATGCTCTCATAGGAGGGTTTCACACCACTCCAATTAGGGGACATTCGGGAGAAACAAAAACTTACCAACGCTTAGCAGCAGAATTGTATTGGATAGGTATGTTCAAGGATGTCATCAGATTTGTATGGGACTACACCATCTGCCAGCAGAATAAGTACTTGGCCACTACTCCCGCGGGGTTACTTTAACCTATTCCACTACCAGCCCGGGTTTGGGAGGAAGTCACACTTGATTTTATTGAGGGGCTGCCTCGTTCTGAAGAGTGGGATGCCATCTTAGTAGTGGTGGACAGGCTGAGTAAGTATGCTCACTTCATAGGATTGAAACATCTTTTTTCTGCTGTTTCGGTTGCTGGAATCTTTGTTCATGAAATTGTTACGCTTTATAGGATACCACAGTCAATTATCTCTGACCGAGATAGGATATTCTTGAGCCATTTTTGGAGTGAATTGTTCAAGCTGCCGGGAACTACTCTAAAAAAAAGCACCGCCTATGATCCACAATCTGATGGACAAACAGAAGTTGTCAACCGTTGTCTGGAAACGTATCTACGCTGCTTTGCTTCTAGAAAACCTCGAAGTTGGGCTCGCTAGTTGGCATGGGCTGAGTATTGGTATAATACCTCCTTCCACTCTTGTACATATTGTACTCCATTTCATGCTCTCTATGGAAGGGATCTACCCCCTCTTATTCGGTATGAGCAAAGAACTGCTTCGGTATCTTTGGTAGAACAGTTAATGGAGGATCGTGATGCCATATTGGACGATCTAAGGATGCAGTTGCTTCGTGCCCAGTAGTGGATGAAGCTGCAAGCTGATCAAAAGTGCCATCTTGTAGAGTTCAATGCAGGTGTTTTGGTATTTCTGAAACTAAGACCTTACCAGTAGCGATCCCTCGCTCAACATAAGTTTGAGAAATTAGTTGCACGTTACTACGGTCCATTTAAGGTTCTTCAGCATATCGGGAAGGTGACGTATAAACTAGAACTGCCTCAAACATCAAACTCCACCATGTATTTCATGTTTCGCAGTTAAGGGCAACACTTGGTGTGTCATCCTTTTCCCCCACTATCCCCCCACAGTTGACTCCTGAGCTTGAACTCGTGGAGGAACTTGAAAAATTGTTGGGAGTTAGTCCTAAGGTTAATGGTCAAGCCGGTGAAGTGGAGGTGCTGCTCTAATGGAAATCCTTGCCTGAGTTTGAGGCAACTTGGTAGGATTTTCATCTGATCCAACAACAATTCCCGATTTCCACCTTGAGGACAAGGTGAAAGTTGGGGCGGATGGTAATGTTAGGCCACAAGTGCGTTTCACATATGCAAGGCGCAAGGGTAATTCCGGAAATACCAATCGTGGCTGGCGTGTTATCAAGTAGTATAGAGAGAAGAGTTTGTTATGCATTTCTGTTAGTGATAAGTTGATGGTATTCTATTTTGATAATTTGTTAGAGTTTTCTGTTATTTTATTTGGACGTAGAAGTGAGGGGGTTATAGGGAGAGGAGCTGTTTTTTAGGAAGGTATCTAGAGAATTATTTTGTAGTGAGCTCGCTCATTTTGGGAGAGATACCAAGCCTCTCGAATGCTTGGGTGTTTTGGTTTATTTATGCAGACATATACCAGTTTCCCTACTTCCAACAACATTCTGCTCTCTACTGTGTTGTTTATCTAACCATTTTAGTTCAGGGTCTATCATTAGCTAACATTGTGATCAACATTTTTAACAATTTATTAATTTCAAATTGCTTGTCTTGGAAGCACATGTAAGAAAATTTTCAAAATCACAAAACACACTTAAGAATAGCAACAAAAAAATAATAATAGAACAATATCACTGTCAAATTCTTATTAGATGTTAGTAAGCAAAATTCAGGATCCAATAAATTTTGCTCTACAAAATTCCTGGGGCACTGTGTTGCACAACCATTACTCGCAACATGCATCAATAAGCAAATCCATTAATACATATCAAGAGAAAAGTGAACAAGCCATACAAAGATACAATTTGGTGAACCAAGATGGATGGCTTGTGCATGGCTTGCGATTATAAATAGAGTCACGTTCTATTTGTAATGTTTCCTTAGTTTTTAGCATCATTGCTTCTAAAAATTTATTGTATTCAATTTGAATTAAAGTTATGTCTAAGGAAACCAATGGTCTACAAGCAACATGACTCTATACTAGATACTTAAGATCCTTAAGCTAACAGAAACGAACTTTAACTATAACATAATGAAGGATACTTAATTTTTTGTCATAATCCAAATATCTCATGTTTTACCAATAAGCATCATTATAATATTTTGAAAACTAATGCTAAATGTAGCATCTATATATTTATGTAGAACATGTCTAAATTGTTGCATTGGGGCTAGGGTACGGAAACAAGCAGTCTTCGGACTGATTAGCAATTAGAATCAGTATCAATAAGCAACAATCTGGCAAGTGGACTGGAATTTAACAGTAGTAAGTTAATGTATATTTTTTATCCATTTTTAAAAAAGGAAAGTTAAGCATTCTATTAACTCAACTAAGCACATAATTACATCAGTTCTGAAGGGCATAAACCCATCTATACAACATTCTCACATCTTTTCAAAGCTAACTTAGTTAGAGAGTGAGCAATTGCATTACAGGATCTTGGCATATACTGGATTTTAATATGATTAAAGTCCTTTATTAAGTTTTGAATTTCTGACATAACCCAAACGATCTCTTTTATGCTGCTTTGCTTATTGTTAACAAAATTTGAAACCTCTTGGGAATTTATCTCAATAGTCAAATGTGATAGCCCTACTTTTGTAGCAACTTGCAGACCCCATTCCATAGCTTCTGCCTCTGCCTGGGCTACATCTCCAAAAAAAAAAAAGTTGAAACTTTAATTGCAGCTACTAAAACACTTCATGTAGCACTAATAATAGCCCCAAAACCTGAAATTTATTTATCCAACTTGGTGGCTGGTGATAACTCTAGGAAATGAGAGTTATTACATCTATTGTAGACTTGAAAAAAGGCTATTTAGAAAGCAAATAATGTGTTTTGATTACATTTTGGTGACCTTTTGCATAAACATTCATTTTAGTTGAGTTTCAACAAGTTTTGCTTGAATCATAGTAATTTGTACTAAAAATAGGTTTTAAATTCATGAAAGGATGTGGAGACATTAGATGAGAAAGAGGAGGAAATAAGATGACCACAAAAGAAGAAAAGCACAATCGGAAATAATATAATGCTGTTGCGAATGTTAGAGCAACTAGTGCTGCAGCAAGCTGGGAGCAACGCGGGAGAAAATATAAGCGCGGGTCAGCAATTAAATCACGATATGCATGTTTCCTAATTTAAATACATGCACGCTCATGGGCTTTGGCTTTAACCTAATTTGCAATATATAAAGGAGGCATGCACCACATAGAAGCAGCGGAAGGAATTACCATAAAAAAACAATTACAAGGGCACGAAGAAGAAGAAGATCAAGATTAAAGAGTGCTGTTCGGCATCATTAAAGAACCGAGGAGGATCATTAGTCTTTCATCGTGCTTGACTCATATTATCTTTCTTCCTTTAATTTATTGGATGTATTCTGTGATCAGTATATTTATGTTTACTTTTCTCATCCAGAATATGAACTGAATTTACTTGTAGTTGAGTGACAGATAATTCAATGGGTTATTGACTGTTCTTATATGTTGTTATGATAATGCTGTAGCATTATATTCTAATAGTTTTTATGAACATAACTGTTATTTCGATTGACAACCCATTTAATAGTTTCATGTCTTAGCAGATATTATTAGAGTATTACTTGTTCATAAATCGAGTTTCCTGGATTAGGTTAACTTAAATACCATAAGTGCGATACTTGAAATTAAGATTTGTGATATTCTAGACATAGGTGTTCACCTTGTAGGGTAGAGAGATTAAAGATCATAAAGTCATACCTTAACTTTATGAGCAACTGGTCATTGTTAGTAGATTTAAAAGTATGAGATTTCCAACATGCGATAGCTGCAGATGCAGATTTGTTATGCCTAGTGCTGCAGCACTTACTATAACAATTGGTGCTAATTCGGTAATCAACAGTCCTCCCTTTAGGAGAGTTTGATCATTCAACTACTATATTCTCAATTGAATATTAGACACATTTAACTTAGTTTATCTTATTACGGTATTGTTTTATTTCCATCTCTCGCAATTATTAGTTACGATATAATTATTTGGCAATTGTTTGTTTCGGTCTTTAGTTGACTTGCATTATTATGATTTGCTTTAGCATTTTGAGTAACATCAATCCTTGTGGAGACGATCTTGAACACTCATCACTTTATTACTTGTTGTGTATACTTGCACATTGGCATTGATAATAATTGATTATATAAATCAACCAACAGCTGCATCCACATTCAGCTTGAAACATCCAGCCGTGATGGGGGCTTCCAACTCTTTTGCGTGACCTTTCCTTGATTATCTATAGATGTGTATGCTAGTAATTGGGTTCTTTTGTAAGCATGAACACTAGCTTCAACCTTTGCCAGTACTATATGTTGATCTTCCTTTTTATTTTTAAACAACAACTGATTTCTTGCATTCCAAATCCCAAACATAGAACCACTAACATTTCAACATCACCTTTACTTATCGCACTCATCTTCCCGTGCATCAAGCTTATTATGTCTTGACTATTTGTTTCATTTTGCTCTTTTACAAATTGAGTTAGCTTCCATACTTTCAAAGCTCTCTTACATGTTACTAGTACATGAAAAATGCTTTCCACCATATTTCTGTAAATTTAACATATGGGATCTTGAACTACCTTCCTTTTCCAAAGATTTTCAATAGAGGGGAGAAGGCTTTTGGCTACTCTCTTTATAAAGATCTTCAACTTTTCAAGTATTACAAGAGTCCAAATGATTTTCCATTGACTACTAGTATTTCCAAAGCTTGTTAGGAGTGTAAGAAATTTCAATCTTAAAGCAACTTGGTATCCACTTTTAACATTGTATTGTCCTCTCTTCTCATAATGTCAATAGAGTTGGTCTTTCCTTGGCTACTGAGGTAGTGGAATGCTAATAATTTTATCTACATCAATCTTATTAAAATGGTTATTGATTTTATTTACATCCCATTGATTCTCCTCATTAATTAAACTTAAAACACAAGAGTCTATTGGTAAAGTTGGTAGCGAGACAGGTCTGAAAGTCAAAGGCCTAGGGATCCAATTTGCCTTGTATATTTGTACCTCATCACCCTGCCCCATCTTTCATCTTGAGCTAGCAAAAATGACTTGTCTCCAAAGAATACTTCTCCATATAAAACTAGGATTGGACCCCATTTTTGCTTCTAAAAAATCACTTTGCCTGAAATACTTAGGCTGCAGTACTCTTATTACTAAAGAGTTTGGGAATTGCAACACTCTTTATCCTTGTTTAGCCACCAAAGCTTAGTTGAAGCTAGAGAAGTCTCTGGATCCTAGCCGTCCTTGACTCTTGCCCACCACTTTACCCAGTGTATGCCCTTCTTTTCTCTATTTATGAATATTGTCACAAATTCCCATTGGAATTTTGAATACGCTCAAAGCATAAGCTGGAGCAACCTGAGCCACCGTTTTAATCAACACCTCTTTACCCCCATAAGAGAAGAACTTATGTTGCCAATTTGAGATCTTGCCCACCACTTTTAAGTTTTACATCATTGAAGAAGCTACTCATTTTCCTCTCAATTATTGACGGTAATCCCTAGTATTTTCATGCCTTGAGACTACTGTCTGGAAAATATTCTTAATAGCTGGAGCATGTCCCTCTTAAATGTTTTTGCTAAAGAACATTGATGATTTCTCAAAATTAAATAGCTGACCTGAGGTAGTAGCATAACAATCAAAGATCCTTTTTAAATTCTGACAATTAGAAAGAAAAGGTTGTCATCCACAACAAGGAAATGGGAAATCTTCACATTTTTTTCCAAAAGATATGCCTTGAATGACTTTTTTCTATTCCACTTGCACTAATAAAAAAGAAAATGCTTTTGCACACATAATAAACAAATATGGGGACAATGGACATTCTTGTCTAAGCCCTCTTTGAGGCAGGATTAAATCTCTTGGCACTCTATTAGTGATCACGGTAAAAGAGGCTGTAGTTATGCATCTCATAATTAGATCCACCCACTTTTGGGAAAAGCCTAGTATGATCATTGCTTGTTTTAAAAACCTTTATTCCACTCTATAGTAAGCTTTACTGATGTTGAGTTTTAAAGCCACTAAGCCATTTCTTTTCCCCTTACTATGTCTAATTTTGTGTAAGCACTCATAATCAATAATGATATTATCTATTATAAGTCTATTAGGAATGAACACTCTATGTGTTGGGGAGATTACTTGGTAGAGGTATTGTTTCAGCCTATTTGTTATGGTCTTGGCAACAATTCTATAAATCACCTTACACAAACTGATTGGTGTATAATTTGTGACTTTCCTAAGCTTTCCAATCTTAAATGCAATGAAAGTATGGTTTAGAATGGTAACTTGCTTATTGAGGATATGGATGCAAGTTGTGATGACCCATATTTTCACCATTCTCTAGTGCATTTGGTAAAAAATTGTTGGCAACCCATCAGGTCCTAGTGCTTTTATTGGTACATTTGAGACAAAGCTTCAAAGACTTCTTCCACTGTAAATGATTGCCCCAATTGCTCATCATGGCTTGCATAACTCTTGGAGTTATCCCTTCTAAGGCTGCTGTTATTTGTGTCTGACTTAGTTCAGATGTGGTGAAAAGCTTTGCAAAATAATCACAAACTCATGCTCCACCTCCTTAGCCTTTTCTATCTAGCTACCTGATCCACCTTCAATTCCCCAAATTTGATTTTTCTTTTTCTTGGCTGAGGCTTTATAATGGAAATACTTTGTGTTTTTATCCCCTTCTTTCAGTCAATCCGCACGATCTTTGCTTTCAAAAGATTTCTTCATCAGTTAGCATATTATGAATTCGCCTTTCCACTCATTTTATTTCATCCCCACTTTCATACCGCACACAATTCTGTCTTAACCTTTTGTAGTTGTTTAATTAATTCCTCTAGCTTCTTTTCTTTCCCTTCGAATTCCTCTTTACTCCATCATTTCAGCCTAGCCATCGATGCATTAGTGACTTTCTAAAATAAAGTTATATGATTGCCTTCATTCCAACGTCCATAGATACTCAACTTCCTTTCAATTATTTCTTTGCAAGCTTCATAAGAACTCCACATATTCTCGTAACGAAATCTTACAGGTCTTTTTTTCCTCGATCATAATCCACTGCCTCTTTTGTGAACCTCCATCAGTACTGAATAATGTTCTTAGATCCATGTTGGAATGTGAGTGGCTACACAATTATAAAATGTATCACTCAACTTTCCATTGCACAAAAACTTCTCCAACCGTTTTTTAATAAATTGTGACCCATACTTCCCATTAGCCTAAGTAAATCCTCTATACCCTACATCCACTAGATTGCAATCTTGCGGAGCCTTTCTAAATTCAGTAATCACATTTAAATCTTTTGCATTACCTGATGTCTTTTCATAAGAGTGCAATATTTCATTACAATCTCCAAAACATAACCAATGTGAAGAGGATAAACTTGCTAAGTGCCTCATAAGCATCCATGTATGCTTTCGTTGCCCCATTTCAGGGTGACCATAAACGCTCATGCATCTTAGATGCTTTCCATTTTTATCATGTATCTTAGCATCAATATGATGTTTGCTAAATGATTTGATTTGCACTTCAATCTCTGAGTTCCATAAGATTGCTAAGCCACCTCTTTTCCCACTTCTGTCCACACAAAAGCAATTCTCAAACTTTAACTTTCTACTAATTTGGTTCATTTACACGGGCATCCGTTTAGTGCTAGAAATGTTCAGGTATTCCCCAGACCCTAAACATTCAAGCCAATGATTTTCATGACTTCTGATAGGGTTGGTCATTATCCTTCATTGATATCTCTGTTGCAGTTAAAACTATAATCTCCACTTCTTCTATTGCCAATGATTCCCAGTTTAGTTTAAGCTTTGTTGATAAAAAATGTTGCAGCTTGTGTTCTATTGTTAATCTTAAAGGGCTAGATAGCATTGCTCTTTTATGCTTTCATCTTGGTTCAACTAGATCATTACTAGTTCATTTAGAAGCAATTGGGCTAAATTTTTAGATTTCTTTAGTGCTCATAGCACGAGCTTGCAACTTCCACTTTCTTCTATTGGGTTTTGAGTGATTTGTGCATAGGATTTTATCCATTTCTTCTTTGTCTATACTCTCGACTTCGGTTTAGCTTCCTTTTTGAGTTTGATGATCAAGGCCCACTTCCCCTTTATAAACTTCAATTAGTGCAGCCTCCTCATTTTCCTTTTTTTTATATTTTGTTTTCCCGCTTGATTGCTCGGATATTTAGAAATTGTTCTTTTGCCAGCAATTATCAATTGCTTCTTGCTCTAACCTTGTTTTTTTTTTTGGTTCCTCCTCTGCTTGCATTAAATGATCCTCAACCACTCGTTCCACTTTAGCACTGTCACTTGTTTTGCTACTTGACCCATCATATCATTAATGGGTTTGACCTATTTATGATATCCAGGTTCACTTCAATATGCCCTTGTTGTGAAGCTTTATGATGATCTCGCTGCACTAAGTTTGTTTAATTATTTTCCACTCTTCCATAATTTATGCTCCACCACTTATTGTTTCGATTCTGTTTAGCTTTCCCACCTGCTTTAATCATATTCATCGAAATACTATGGTAGCTCTTCTTTTGGTTGTCCCTTATACTCATTATATTCCTTAAAGTTATGCCCAATGTATCCATAACAAAAGTAAAAATCGGGCAGATGTTCATAACCCACTGGGATTGGGATTTTTTCACTATCTTTTTGTTTGAGATAAATCATTTTAGTATGTGGCTGTGTAATATTAATGGATATAAGTATTCTTGCGATTTCCCCAATGCATCCTCCATTCTAATATGTCTCTACTTCCTCCACTGTCTTAATCTACTCTCCTAGTATCTTGAGTGTATCTCTTTTTATACACATAATAGGTACATTTCAGAGCTGCACTTAAAATGATGTATGTGTGAAAGCTTGTCCTGTGATGTTGTCAATACCTTTTGGCTATGTGAGAACAATCAATGCTCTATCAAAATACCATGGACCTCCTGACATTATTCTTCTTTTATCTACTTCCAGAGTAAACTTGAACATAAAAAAATTGTCTCTCAGGCTATCAATCCTTATTTCTTTAACTGTTCGAGATTTATACTTCTTGTGTGAAGTATTTTGCCCGCCAAACAACCGGCCACCACTTGTCTCCCTTTAGTTTTCATACTTCCTTCAAAAGTTACTACCTTTTCCTTGTCTTCCCTTATACTAACAGCTTTGCACTTGCAGATTAGTTCTTCTGTGTCCATAGTTATAAGGACTCTTTAAGGGTTGAAAAGTCATTATACTCACCTAACAATTTACTCCTTATGCTTAAACCCTGTTAGCCTATATGACCATAAAATGATATTTTTGATGATAATAAATCACATATTTTGGATAAATAAAGAATTACACATCATGTTTTTGAAATAAGAAAATGATTTTGTGAAATTGGTTGTTTTCAAGTTTATGGTTTAAATTGAAAAGTTTTGAGAACTTTGAAATCAACAAGTATTGTTTTAAAATTCTAGAAATGAACCTATTTGCAAAGTTCTATAAACATTTGGGTCATAGTATAATTTTATAAAGTTATTTTATAAAGTTTTAGGGTAAAATTATAATTTTAAAAAATAGTTGTTTTACTGTAGTAAGCGGCTAACTGAATTCATCAAATCGGCAAATCAGTTATCAAGTAGAAGCTCTCTGGAGTAAAAATGACTAACAGGAAAATGAAAAGCGGCAAACTGGATGTTCAAAAATTCAAATCTTTGAATATAATGGCAACATCAAGCGGCAATCTGGTTAACACAAAGCAGCAAGCCAATTATAACAAGAAAGTCTATAACGACTAGTTTTCTACTCCAACTATAAAATTAGGGGTGGGCAATTTCGGATTCGGATCGGATTCAGATGAATCTAATCGGATTTCAGATAATTCGAATTGGAAAAAAATCCATTCGATTCCAATCCAAATATCAAATTCGATTCGATTCGATCCGAAATAGTTTGGATCAAATGAATATTTTGGATAAATTCAGATTTCGATCGGTTCAGATTGAGCTCAGATTTAGGTGAGTTTGACTGGTTTGGATGATGCTTTCAGATCCTACATCCGAAACCTACCGACGCTGGCAGCTCTACCATTACTTCATCAACAAAAGCATGGTACATCAACAAGAAAGAAAGTGCAACCACAACCCATTCCAAGAAAAAGATCAAAACAGAGAGAATACAAGTAAGTTTGAGAATGATAATGTCGTTGGGAGAGCACTATGACGGAGACGGAGCTCTGGAAAATGCCGGTGATGACCGTGGAGACCATGTCGGCGGCGTAGTGCTTGTTGGAGAGAGATAGTGACAGAGAGGGAGGCAATGATGATGAGGATGGAGAGGACGTAGAGGAGAATGAGGGACAAACAAACGAGGGAGGGAAAGAGGCGAAGGGAGAGGGTGAGGAAGATGAGGCTTGACGATGATGGTTGATGTTAAATGAGACATCCATTGTTGCTGCTGTTATTGAGAGATGTTAGATCTTAAAATTGTTGATGATTTGAAGAAATATTGTTGATGCAGATGAGTGGAAATATCTGGAGATATTGGGTTTTGTTTTTATATTTAATTATTTTTTTATATAAGTGTAATCCAATCAGATTGTTCGAATCGATCCGAATCCGATCCAATCCAATCCGAATCAAATCCTATCGGATGATAAAAATTATATCCGATCGAATTATTGATTAAATTTGAATCCGATCCGATGCCAACCCTATATAAAATGGCTTAAGTCAAATTTAATCAAAGAGATACAACCATTATTATCATTGAGCATTCTGCAATCTGAGCATAAAATTTGTGTATTCATTTCATTCATTCACACAGATTGGGTTTTCATTTGTAATCAAACACATCGTGTGAGGGAAATTTATTTGTAATCATTTTTGTAAAATCATGTTGAGAGGTTGTAAGTGTTGAGATACCATTGGTTAAAAGATTAGGGATAATCTCTTGTTGTGAAGGTCCATTGACACCTTAGAAGTCAATTGTAAACATTCGAAGCCTTAGGAGGCTTGGATAGTGAAATCCTCAAGTTTAGTTTGCTTGGAGACGTGGACGTAGGCGGGGATTGTTGAACCACGAAAAAATATTTTTGTTTGCTCTTTCCTCCCTTAATCTTTTATTTCTTAGCATTTTTAAATTTATTGTTTTTGATTTTATTGAGGCATTAGATTGAATTGTTGTGTGGTTTACTTAACTTAAGTTTTAAAAACTCAATTCACCCACCTCTTAAGTTGCATAACTAATATTTCAAACGCCTCACCAACTTTGCTCTCTCTAAGTTGTAAGACAAAACCAACAACTCAACTTTAAAAAAGAAACAGAAAAAGAAATAAACCACCCAACCCGTCTAGAGTCATAAAGACTCCTTTACTCATCCATTCATAGTTCTCTCTAACAGAGAGAGAACTTTTGAAGGAGACTTGGAAAAAGAAAAGGATAACCAAATTCACAAGGAAAAAAAGTGTTTATTTTTTATCAATTCTTAAATGGACAAATTCAAGTCAATAACATCTTTGGTGCCATTTTACTTCTAAAAGATCTAGATTGGTGCTTAACTTTTTTTCCCTGCTATGCACCTTGTATTAACCACTCAATTAATTGCCTTGCTAAGATTTCAACACCAGCTTGGCTACAAAAGCCAAGTAACCATAGAATTACTAGAAAATCATCAATTGATCGCAAAATCTCTACATCATTGCAGCGGCAATGAGAGTGATGCATCAACATTAATTTCTATCTCGATAGCTACCAATTACCACCCCTAGAAAGGCTGTTGATCAACAAGCCATATCTACTGGTTTTCGTTCTTTAAAAGTTCTAATGGTCCTCTTAAAATCTCTATATGCTCAGTCTTCTCATGATATATCTGATTTTTGCTGAGATGTATAGCAAGCGCTTTAGATATCATAATAATTTGTAACTGACTTCTGCGCATGCCTTAATTATAAGATCATTCCTTGTTGTCAAATGAAATGGGCTCTTTTAGAGCTTATGTTACTGTTGCATATTCGGCCTTTGTATTTGACAAAGCAACCAAAAGCATGCTAAAGACTTGCTATTTCCATTTGATGTGCAATTACACAGACAAAGACCTTAATTATTGTCAAGGTCTCCAGTAGCATACTCCTAAATCCACATACCCATCCACCAGAACTCCAATCTTGAAGCTCCGCAGATCAAACCATAACTTAATATGCCTGATAACTGGGGATATGTCAGGTCTTTTAAGCACCATACATACATTTATGCCTAAAATTGCTCCAATTATATTATGTCAATGCCCCACCGAAAAGGGCAAAGAAAAGAAGAAAGAAGACAAAAGAGGAAGAAGAAAAAAAAGGAAAGAAAAGAAAGAAAAAAATAGTTGCCGGGTCGAAGAAGGAAAAGGAAAAAAAATAACAATAAAATAATAGTGCACAGTAGCTAAAATTTGGCTATAAAAGGGTGGCTCTCCTCATTTGTAAATCATCGAATTCTTCAGTTCTTTTTCTTTATTTAGAGAGTGATTTAAGAGTTTAATGATTTGAGAGTTTAATGATTTGAGAGTTTGGGTGTATTGAAATTTTAGATAGTGAGATAAAATACTACAATACTTGTAACTCCATTTCACTAGTAAAATATTTTCCTTTTGTTTTCGCCCGTAGACATATGTTAAAAACTGAACCACATAATTTCTGGTGTCCTTGTGTGATTTGTATATAATTATTTCTTAATTTCACTTTAGCTGCATATCTGTTTCATCCATCAATTTCCAATATATTATTATTGTTTTAAATGAAAAAACTCAAACTAAGCAAGGGGCCATATTTATTGACAACTAAAAGTTAATAGTGGGTGGCTAGGGGTCGCTCGGGGTTTTGTTTAAAAATTGAAGTAAAAAAATTTGAAAATTTAAATTTCTAGTACAAAAAAAATTGATGACTAAATTAAGTTCTGCAAATTAATTTCTAATATTACATGAAAATATTATCAAGTTAAATGGTAACATCATCAAGCACTTAATCCTCAATCTAATACATCATGTATTTGTTACTCTGTCTTAAATCGAAAGTGCTAGTGATTTATTTTTACTTTCACTAATTAGATAGGTATGTTAGAGCTTTTAATTCGTCGAAAATGAACCAAAAAACCTCCGATTGGGAGATTATAAATGTAATTAACAATAATTTAACTTCCATTTTGAAAGTCTTTATATTGTTTATTCAGGAGAAGCGTTCTTTTATATTTTATAGATATGATGTCTGCTAATCCTAATTTAAGCTAAAGCATATGCATTTCCTAATTAATTCTAATTTAAGTTTATTCAACTGCAATCAATTAATGTTCGATAATAAAAATTCCAAATACTATATATTCTAAGAATTTTAATCGTAATGACAAGGTGATCATTTAATTATTACCGTTAAAATATATATGCATGGTGGAGAGGAGTCCACACAGTTTTGACAACAAATCAAAGAATTAAGAGACAATAATTAGTTAAGCTAATAGTACGTCGTTTTACCAGCAAGCATCCCAGCATTGCACGCACTTAAATTTTTTTTATCTGTTTGGACTGATTCGTAGTGAAAAATTCCACATACTTTAAATTAAGAAAATGCTAAGCATCTTAAAGAAAACAATTACAATATTGTCACTTGATGCTTGAATCATTATTGTTAAATATCTCCGTTGAGTTGTATTTCCTAGTTGTGAGTATCCATTCTCTTGGCAAGATTTTGATTCCTTTCATCACTACAAAAACGGAACCATGGTTGATTTAGGAGAGATCTTACTCAACGCCTTCTTTCAGGTGTTGTTCGATAGGTTTGCTTCCCGTGATTTGCTCAGCTTTGTTCGTCATGATGGGCAAGAATGATAGCAAAAGTTCTAGAATTTAAGTTTCCACTTTAAAAGATGGAGTCCTCCAAAATTAGAAAGAGTAGTAGAGACTAGAGAAAATAGAGGAACAGAGGAATTGTATTTTTGGATTTAAGGGAGTTGCCCTTTTCTTGTTCATTCATTTCTTTAAATACTCCTTCAAGAGAGCTATAGACAAATTCTAGAAACGGTTAAAAATATTCTCTCTCACAAACTTGACAGCATAGCAAACAGAATTGCAATAATAAGTAAATAACAAATTCAGCTCAATATCTTAAGAATATCTAAGTGCTGTAATCGGTTGCACCATAATTCCAGTAAAAAATCTTGAAGCTTGAAGGGAATTTTGGGCTATCCCTTAGGCCTAACTTGAGCAACCGGCTGTGCAGTGGTTGTATCATTACCATCCCCATGGAAAGGAGCCTTGTCCTCAAGGCTAAACTGAGGAAAAGGGCGTAGAAATGTTCCCAATTCTCCCATGTAGCTTCATCAGGTGTGGTGTTAGACCACTGCACTAAGACGTGCTGGACCTTTTGCTTATTTGTCTTGACAGTTCGCTGGTCCAAAATGTATAGAGACAGAGACAGGGTTATAAGAGATTATGCTGTGTTAACTGCTCAAGTTGTACACCCTGGGATAATCAGACCTGAAGTGGAAGCTGCAAACTTTGAACTGAAACTAGTGATGTTTCAAATGTTGCAAACAGTAGGTCAGTTCAATGGACTGCCAAATGAAGATCCTCACCTCTATCTTAAGTTGTTTTTGGAAGTGAGTGATACTTTTAAAATTGTTAGAGCAACACAAGCTGTTTTAAGACTGAGGCTTTTTCCTTACTCCTTAAAAGATTGAGCAAGAACATGGTTGAATTCATTCTTTTAAAATTGTTGGAGTAACGCAAGATGTTTTAAGACTGAGGCTTTTTCCTTACTCCTTAGGAGATCGAGCAAGAGTATGGTTGAATTCGTTACCATCTGATTCCATCGCTATATGGAATGAGTTGGCTGATAAATTCTTAATGAAATATTTTCCACCTACAAAACATGCAAAATTGCGGAATGAGATCACTTCTTGCCATCAACTTGAAGATGAGAGTTTGTATGAGGCTTGGGAAAGATTCAAATAACTGCTCAGAAGGTGTCCTCATCATAGCATTCCTTGTTGCATACAGTTGGAGACCTTTTATAACGGGTTGAATCCAAGTACGAGATTGATGGTTGATGCTTCAACAAATGGAGCTTTGTTACCTAAATCTTACACTGAAGCTTATAAAATCCTAGAGAGAATTGCTAACAATAATTATTAGTGGCCATCAACTAGACAACTAGCAGCAAGAGGAGCAGCAGGGGTACATAATATAGATGCAATTACAGCTCTATCAGCACAAGTAACCTCATTGACTAACATGGTAAAAGCACGACATTTGCACCAACAACAGTAAAGCAAGTTGTTGAACTGTCCTGCGTGTACTGTGGTGAAGAATATGAATTTGATAACTGTCCTGGAAATCCAGCATCAGTAAACTACATGGGTAATTACAACCATCAGTCTCAAAACAACCCGTTCTCAAATACTTACAACCATGGATGGAAGCAACACCTAAATTTCTCGTGGAGTAATCAGAATCAAAATGCTTCAGTACTGAGTGGACAGAACAGAAATGCTCAACCACCTAGGTTTCATCAGCAGAATCAAGGGCAAAACCACACCAGCCATAATCCTCTCATTTCACTAGAAACACTGATTAAGGAATACATTGCAAAGAATGAAGCAATTGTGCAGAGTCAATCTGTATCTCTAAGAAATCTGGAAAACCAAATTGGTCAGCTTGCCACAACAATGAGTAGCAGATCTCAGGGAAGCTTGCCCAGCAACATAGAAGATCCAAGAAGAAAGGGAAAAGAACGGCAAGCAACATAGAAGATCCAAGAAGAAATGGAAAAGAACACTGCAAGGTGATCAACTTAAGATCTGGAAAGAGTGTTGATATTCTTATTAATGTGACTAAGAAAGAGATGTAACTTAATTCCTCACAATAACCACCTTAAGAGGAGAGTATGTTACAGCAACCCAGTCATCAAGAGTATGTTAGTGGTCAAGCTGCAGCAACTATGGAAGGGAATCAACCAATAAATGCTGAGAAAGAAGTTGCAACACCAGTGGTAACAACTTACAACAAACCAAATGAGCAGAGATTGGTACCTCCTAAAACTACTCAGCAATTTAGGCATCCACCTCCTTTCCCACAAAGATTCCAGAAACAAAAACAAGACAAACAATTTAGTAAATTCTTGGAAGTGCTGATGCAATTACATATTAACATCCCTTTTGTGGAAGCATTGGAGCAAATGCCTAATTATGTGAAATTTCTAAAAGACATCTTGGCAAGAAAGAGAAGATTGGGAGAATTTGAAACTGTTGCTTTAATATAGGAAAGCAGTCACATGCTCCAAAGTAAGATTCCTAAAAAATTGAATGAACCAGGAAGCTTTACAATACAATGTTCCATTGGAACTAGGTACAATGGCAGAGCATTGTGTGATTTAGGAGCCAATATTAATTTGATGCCATTATCTGTATTTAACCAGTTGGGAGTAGGAGAATGCAGGCCAACAACAGTTACTATTCAATTAGCTGACAGATCTCATGCATATCCTGAAGGAAAAATTAAGGATGTACTGGTAAAGGTTGACAAATTTATCTTTCTAGTGGACTTTATTATTTTAGACATTGAAGCTGATAAAGAGGTACCTATTATACTAGGAAGACCTTTTCTATCAACTGGGAATTCTCTTATATATGTGCAGAAAAAAGAGCTAACGATGAGGGTGAATAATCAGCAAGTCACATTCAATGTATTAGAGGCTATTAAAGAACCCTAATGAGACAAAAGATTGCAATTTCCTGAGTGTTGTGGATTTTGTTGTAGCAGACAGAATCGACAGATGCTACAGTAAAGAAATCATCAAAGTTGCCACATTTGAGAGTTTTGAAGAAGAAGATGTTGCAACAAACCAGATAGATTGGATGGAAGGAAAATAATCTGATAAATATAACATATTTGTTAAGCATCTGAATCTTTCAGACATGGAAGTAAAAATAATTTTACCATCTATTGAATCACCTCATAGTCTTGAATTAAAATTATTACTATCACATTTGAAATATACTTATCTTGGTCAAAACAACACACTTCTTGTAATCATTTCAGCTACCATCTATTAAAATTCTGTTAGAAGACTGTTACAGCAATTCAGTTGAGCAACAGAGAAGACTAAACCCCATTATGAAGGAAGTTGTGAAGAAGGAAATCATCAAATGGTTGGATGTTGGAATCATATACCTGATATCAGACAGCTTATAGTTGAGCCTAATCCAATGTGTTCCAAAGAATGGAGGAATAACAGTGATAGCAAATTAGAAGAATGAATTTATTCCTACAAGGACAGTAACTAGATGGAGGGTATGTATGGATTCAGGAAGTTCAACAAAACCACAAGGAAGGATCACTTCCCACTTCCATTTATAGATTAGCTGTTAGACAGACTTGTTGGAAAATAGTACTATTGTTTCTTATATGGGTATTCAGGCTACAACCAAATTGTTATAGCTTCAGAAGATCAGAAAAAGACTACATTTACCTATCCTTATGGAACTTTTGCCTTCAGAATGATGCCTTTTGGTTTGTGCAATGCTCCAATAACTTTTCAGAGATGTACGATGTCTATTTTTCTGATATAGTGGAGAAAACATTGGAAGTTTTCATGGATGATTTCTCAGTTTTTGGAGAGAGATATGCTGATTGTTTACACAACTTGGAAGAAGTTCTTAAAAGATGTGAGATGACCAACTTAGTACTCAACTGGGAAAAATGTCATTTCATTGTCCAAGAAGGCATAATGTTGGGTCATAAGGTGTCCAAGAAAGGTATTGAGGTAGATAAAGCAAAGATCAAAGTGATAGATAAACTGCCACATCACACTTCAATCAAGGGAATTAAGAGTTTTTTGGGCCATGCTGGATTTTACAGAAGATTCATTAAAAACTTTTCCAAGGTAACTAAACGATTATGCTCATTGCTGAAACATGACAAACCGTTTCATTTTGATAAAGACTGTCTTTAAGCCTTTGAAGAGTTAAAGAAATCTTTGATCACTGCACCAGTGGTTATATCACCAGATTCGACGCTACCATTTGAACTGATGTGTGATGCCAGTGACCATTCTATTGGGGTAGTGTTAGGGTAGAGGAAGGATAAGATTTTCCACTCTATATACTATGCCAGTAAAACTCTTACTCAAACTCATATTAATTACACCACTACAGCGAAAGAGTTGCTAGCAATAGTATTTGCTTTTAATAAATTCAGAGCTTACTTGGTGGGTACTAAAGTGACAATGTACACAGACCATGCAGCCATCAAGTACTTAATCTCAAAGAAGGATGCTAAGCCAAGATTAATAAGATTGATCTTATTGCTTCAGTAATTTGATCTGGAAATTAAAAATAGAAAGGGGACAGAGAATCAAGTAGCAGACCATCTGTCGAGGTTAGAAGCAGACACAAGCATATTGATAAGAAAGGACATCACTTAAACTTTTCCTGATGAACAACTGTTAGTAATACAGCAAGCACAGATGCTACAGCAATCAGGACTTATATGGTATGCAGATTTTGCTAACTACTTAGTAAGTGGATTACTACTACCTGAGTTGAAGTTTTAGCGGAAAAAGAAATTTTTTCACAATGTTAGAAGCTACCAGTGGGATGATCCATATTTATATAAGTTATGCTCAGATCAAGTAATACGAAGATGTGCTTCAAAAGAAGAGATTCCTCACATACTGGAATCATACCATGCTGCAACATATAGAGGACATTTTGGTGGTCACAAAACAGGTGCTAAAATTCTGCAATCAAGTTATTACTGGCCTTATATTTTTAAAGATGCTTATGAATTTCCTAAATGTTGTGACATGTGTCAAAGGACATGAAACATAACTCAAAGATATGAAATGCCATTAACAAACATTCTGGAAGTGGAAGTCTTTAATGTATGGGGAATAGATTTCATGGGTCATTTTCCACCATCCTTTAGGAACTTATATATCCTGGTTGGTGTGGATTATATCTCTAAATGGGTAGAAGCTGCAGCAGTACCTACCAATGATGCTAAAGCAGCGGTGGACTTTATTCAGAAAAATATTTTTTTCAGGTTTGGCACTCTAAAAGCAATTGTTAGTGATGAGGGTACTCAGTTTTGCAACAAAGTATTTGCTGCAGCTATGGTAAAATATGGAGTCAGGCATAAAGTAGCAATAGCATACCACCCACAATCCAATGGCCAAGTAGAAGTATCTAATAGAGAGATTAGGAAAATCTTAGAAAAAGTGGTGAATCCATCAAGGAAGGACTGGTCTTTGCGCTTACATGACTCCTTATGGGCCTATAGAACAGCATATAAAACACCACTTGGCGTGTCTCCCTACCGAATTGTGTATGGAAAAGCTTGTCACTTGCCACTCGAGCTAGAGCATAAAGCATACTGGGCACTGAAGCAATTAAATATACATGCTGCAGCAAAGTAAAGGAAGCTTCAACTATGTGAGCTTGATGAATTACGTATGTTCTCATATGAAAATGCAAGAATTTATAAAGAGAGAACAAAGCACTACCATGACAAACACATCCTACACATGAAATTAATCCCTGGTCAACTAGCACTACTCCATAATACGAGGCTAAGACTATTTCCAGGGAAACTGAAATCTCGATGGTCTGAACCTTTCAAGCTGCTCAAAATTTATCCTCATGGGGCTGTTGATCTCTTAGATGAAAAGACAGGCCAAGAATTCAAAGTCAATGGGCATAGAGTTAAGCATTACATACACTCAACTGCAGATTGTTCAAAGGAGGTCTTACTCCTTAAAGAACCAAGTTTGTAAGCACTTAAGAAAAGTCAGGCTGAATGATCTTAAATCAAGCGCTCAATGGGAGGCAACCCATTGCGGAGGCAATCACTTCAAATGAGATGGATCCTCCTTGGTTTTGTTAAATATTTTTTCCTCTTATTTTATTTTATTTTTTGTTTATGTTATTTTTATCGTTATTTATTTTTACTTCCATTAATTTGGATTGTTTAACTTTTATTTGTTGTCTTTTAAGATTGGTTTTATCTTTAGTTTAGGATTAGTCTTATTTATTTTTGAAATTCTCAAGAGACATGTGTGTGAAAAATAAATTCCATACTAACAATTGGGGCTATATTATTAACAGAATACAGTGGCAAGCCATGTGTCAGCAGCTATTGGAGAAAAGTATGTAACCGTTGCTAGAGCAAACAATTGGGTGCTGCAGCAGCAAATATTACTGTTACAGTAACTTAAAGATTGAGCCTCTCACTTACCGTTGGAGATAATATTTGACAGATGGAGGGATGGATTTTGATAGAAATTGAGGAAAAATATTTCCGAAATTAATGCACTAATTTCTCTTGACTATTTTTATGGGATATGCTTAATGAATTTAAAAATATATTCTTCCATAATTGATCTCTCTTTATCGGATTTATTTTCATAATTTCACCTATATAAGGGAGTTACTGTGCTTAGTGACCTCTAGCACTATTTTCCCTCTCCTTCGCAGTCACGATTCCAATACTTCTTAACTCATTCTTCTCATTTTACTCCCAAGCTTATTACCATCGAATTCTTACTGCTATAGCAATGCTAAGGTACAAAAGAACAACTAGCCGGCTAAAAGATCCTTCATTGAACCACGTAAAATTTTGGAAGAAAAAGGGTTTCAGATCCCACCTCAACCCACAGGAATTGTGCAATCCTTATACAATGCTGCAGCAAAGCGTGGGTGGCTAAAGTTTTGCAACCACCCTCGAGACCCTGTGTTGCTAGTAGTAAAAGAATTTTACGCCAATGTAGTAAAGCCCTGGTCAGCATAACATTTGGGTAAGAAACTCATTTGTTCCATTAGATTTTCGAGTTATAAATGCCTTTTATAATTTACCTGTTGAAATTAATTGTGAGTATGCCAAGTTGATTAACAAATTGACCCTGCAAAGATGGAACAAAATTTTTATGACACTTACAGTAGAGGATGCATCGTGGGCTAATGAGGAAGGATGGGTAAATAATAGGATAGATTTAAAACACATTGCTAAGGTGTATGTGAAATTTCTCAAATCCAGGCTTATACCAACGACCCACGCCACTATTGTTTCACAAGAAAGGTTGATACTGTTGTATGTTATTGTTATAGGGTTGCCTATAGATGTAGGAAGCATTATCGAAAAAGAAAGTCGGGACTGTGCCTTGAAAACCCACAAAGTAGTTGCCTTGATATTCCCTTTACTCATCATCAGCATATGTGTAATATCAGGAGTTCATCTTTATGCAAAAGATGAACATGTCAAGAATGATGGTGCCCTTACTGCACGCACCATTGAGAGAATTGCTGGTGAAATTGCTGGAACCATAACTTACAGTAGAGGATGCATCGTGGGCTAATGAGAAAGGACGGGTAATTAACAGGATAGATTTAAAACACATTGCTAAGGTGTATGTGAAATTTCTCAAATCCAGGCTTATCCCAACGACCCACGCCACTATTGTTTCACAAGAAAGGTTGATACTGTTGTATGTTATTGTTATAGGGTTGCCTATAGATGTAGGAAGCATTATCGAAAAAGAAAGTCGGGATTGTGCCTTGAAAACCCACAAAGTAGTTGCCTTGCTATTCCCTTTACTCATCATCAGCATATGTGTAATATCAGGAGATCATCTTTATGCAAAAGATGAACATGTCAAGAATGATGGTGCCCTTACTGCACGCACCATTGAGAGAATTGCTGGGGAAATTGCTGGAACCATAACTTACAGTAGAGGATGCATCGTGGGCTAGTGAGAAAGGACGGGTAATTAACAGGATAGATTTAAAACACATTGCTAAGGTGTATGTGAAATTTTGTTCCATCTTTGCAGGGTCAGATGTGTATAAGAGACAGGCCTATAGCTGTAGGAAGCATTATCGAAAAAGAAAGTCGGGATTGTGCCTTGAAAACCCACAAAGTAGTTGCCTTGCTATTCCCTTTACTCATCATCAGCATATGTGTAATATCAGGAGATCATCTTTATGCAAAAGATGAACATGTCAAGAATGATGGTGCCCTTACTGCACGCACCATTGAGAGAATTGCTGGGGAAATTGCTGGAACCATAACTTACAGTAGAGGATGCATCGTGGGCTAGTGAGAAAGGACGGGTAATTAACAGGATAGATTTAAAACACATTGCTAAGGTGTATGTGAAATTTTGTTCCATCTTTGCAGGGTCAGATGTGTATAAGAGACAGGTTATAGGGTTGCCTATAGATGTAGGAAGCATTATCGAAAAAGAAAGTCGGGATTGTGCCTTGAAAACCCACAAAGTAGTTGCCTTGCTATTCCCTTTACTCATCATCAGCATATGTGTAATATCAGGAGTTCATCTTTATGCAAAAGACGAACATATCAAGAATGATGGTGCCCTTACTGCACGCACCATTGAGAGAATTGCTGGTATAATTGCTGGAACCATAACTGAACCAGTTGTTGTAACAAGGGCGAGACGAGCTATTGGGCTAGAACAGATAATACAAGCACTGAGCACCAGCATCACTCAATGTGCTGAGACTCAGCAGAAGGAAAACTATTGGTTTTGGAGCTACTTACAACACCTGGAAAGTCACCTGCACCAATTTGCTTCATACATGAAAAGTACCCAATAAAATTTCCCTAATTTATTGCTCCAGCAGTACAATTTTG
The DNA here is from genome assembly GCA_002013955.2 of Citrus medica. NCBI lineage: Eukaryota > Viridiplantae > Streptophyta > Magnoliopsida > Sapindales > Rutaceae > Citrus > Citrus medica. Next base: position 586,792 of record MKYO02007786.1, read on the forward strand.
ACACTAACACTATAGAGGCTTCAACAGACGCCAGTAAAGAAGCCACTGACACAGATGAACTAGAGGAGAAAGCTGCAGTAGAATCGCAAGCAGAGGCTGACTCAGAAGCTGCTGACCAATCTGACCAACCTAAGGAAGAATGTGACAAGTCTGCAACTAATAATTCACCAACAGAGGCAGAGGAAGAGTCTAAGAAAGAACGTGAGGAACCCCCAATTAGAACATCTTCCAAATAAATAAAAAAACACATCATCTAAGAAGAGGAAGAACATGAACCTGAAAAGGAGCCCCCCATTCTAGTCCTTTTTAGGAAGGGCAAGGAAACAGTAGCTACCCCTCCTGCCTCTAACAATGAAGCCGAGCAAGTTGATGCAGAGTTGGAAGCTGCAGCAACCAAAGTCACTCGTACACCCACAGAAGCTAAACAGCTGCTTGACATCATTGCCGCCATCACAGCTGATGCCTCAGTTTCAACTCCTCCACGGCCAACTCCCAGCAAACCTGCTCATGCTAGTCCTAGAGGATCCAGCAAAAGAAAGGGATGTACTTTTGGAGGTATTGCTGCAGCAGCCTCAGCAGAACTAAAAAGGATCAGATCGATGTCAACCAAGAAAGTTGTCCCAACTGCAACTCCTCCCACCAGACCATTGCAGAAAAAGAAAAAGACGCTACCAGCTACTTCCCCACAAGAATCCCCTAAGGATAAGTTGCGAAGTGTATCCAAGAAGCGCTGAAGTCACTACACCATGTTACAGCAGTGTCTAAACAACAGGGGAGTATCCCCTTCCTGTTAGTCATTTTATTTAATTCTGAAAAACTTTTCTTTCTTTAAGTCATCATTTTCTGATTCATCCTACAGGTCCTTTTTCTGGTTGTGTGATTTTTTTTGTGTACTTGTGAGGACACAACACCATTTAAGTTTAGGGGGGTTGTGTTTTTGTGTGTTCTGAATGTGTGTTTATATTTGTGTTATGTGAAGCTCTGTTATTTAATATTTGTGTATGGATTTAAAAACCTAATAAAGATAAATTGAGTGTTAATTAGTGATTAGAAGAATGTCGAGTAGAGATAGTTATAGATGGAGAGTGAAATTCTATCCTGACACTTAAACTTTGGTGGAGTTCTATGAGAATGTTGTAGCAGAGCTAGAAAAAAAATAAAAAAAGGAATATAAAATATCTCAAGATTGGGGGAAAATTTTTGTTGGACTGTGCCTGTTATGAAATACATCCTGCTCCAATGGCTCAAGTTGCTGAGTCACCAGGGCTGAGTATGTACCCCATATGCAGATTTGAGTCCAAAGGCAACAAGAGTTATGAGTAGTGCTGTAGCATTTTTATGAAATAAAAAAGAGAAAGAAAAAGAAGTGAAATAAAATTAAGAGGAAGTCCTTTGTTTAGGATATTGAGTAATCGGGTATGTTCATGAACCTCATGTTTAGCCTTGAGTTACAAGATATCTTTAGATAAGATTACGTTACATATATTGCTACAAACACTCTTATATGTGCATTGCTTGAGTAATTGGGTATCATCATCACAATTGAATGACATTCACATGAAAAAAATGAATGTTGCAGTGAAAAGGATTAGGTACTCTTAAGTTTTCGTTCTTATTAGAGCACAGTTTGAGTATGTATAATTTCTGCTACCCCATATGTGAATAAAATTGTGCTACCTCTGAATTACATGCAATCTCTTGGTAATGTTATAGCATCTCTGGAATTCAATCAAAGTAGCACACACATACTTTGGACAGAAGGAATCTTAAGTCTAGAACTGATCACTATGACTATTTTGCATGATTAAGATTGTGATCTAAAGGTGGAAGAATCCTTGCAAATTTGATGACAGAGCTAAGTTATTTGTTGCAAGATTGTTTGCATGAAGTGTTAGTATATTGTCATTACTTGAGGACAGTTTGGGGGTGTGATAACTCTATGAAATGAGAGTTATCACGGTAATTCTAGACTTAAATCAAGACCACTTAGAGAGTAAATGATATGTTTTTATTACATTTTTGTTATGTTTTTCATAAACATCCATTTTAGTTTAGTCTTAATAAGTTTTTTCTTGATTTAAAGTAATTTGTGCTCAAAACATGTGCATAATTGTAGGTTTTCAGAATAATCCATGAAGGGATGCCGAGGTTGTTAATATGGCCACAAATGAAGTGAAACACAACCTAAAACAGTGCAGTGTTATAGCCGTTGTTGGAGCAAACATTGCTGTAGCAATCCTGGAACATCGATAGAGAAAACTTAGCGTGGGATAGCTGCAGAATTACGATATGTAGTTTCCTAATTTGACTCATGTACGCCCTAGGCTTTTGTTTACCCTAGTTTTCAGTTATAAAAAAGGGGCGCACATCACATAAAACAACAACAAGGAATTAACATTAAAAAAATCAAGAGGAGAAGAAGAAGTAAATCAGAATTTAAGGGAACCGAGGCTGCATCATTGAAGAATCCAGCAGAGTTATTTGGATTCACTATTTATCATTTTTCGCTTATTCTTTCTTCACTTCTTGATTGAACCAATGTATTTCGTGACCAATATGTTGATGTTTGTTTTTCTTTTTCAAAGTATGAACTAAACTTACTTGTAGTTGAGTGACAAACAATCTAATGAGTTTTTGACTGTTCTTATGAGTTGCTATATGATTGCTATAGCAGTTTACTCTAGTAGCTATTATTATAATTGTTATTTCGGTTGACCGCTCATTTAATGGTTCAAGTTAAGATAGAGTCGTAAAATGGCACGTCTTAGTGGATATTATTAGAGTAATACTTTATCTTAATTTGAGTTTCCTAGATTAAGTTTAACTTGAATCCCATAACGGCTATACTTGAAGTTAAGATTTGTTACAAACTAGACATAAGTACTTACCTTGTAGGGTGGAGAAAATAGATGTTTTTAATGTCATGCCGTAGGTAGAATAGCAACTAGTCATTACTAAGATACTTAAGGGTATGAGAATTCCAACACGCGACAGCTGAGGATGCAAAATAATTCTACCCAGTGCTATATAAATTGTTGTAGCAACTGGTATTAATTTGATGAAAAGCAGTCAACCCATAAAGAGAGTTTGATCATTCAACTACCTTATTCTTATTTGATTCTTCTACGCAATTTATTTAGTTTATTTCATCACTGCATTATTTTGTTTTATTTTATCACAATTATCTATTTCGGTAGTAATCAACTTTACATTTGTTCATCTTGAAATAAAGGTAGATTGCACTATTGTAGTTACTGTAGCATTTCTAGTAACATTAATCCCTGTGAAAACGATCTTGAATACTCATCACTTTATTATTTGTTGTGTACACTTGCACATTGGCATCAATAGCATTTGATTGAAAATTTACCAACACATACCCTCGTTTGTCATCTCCCAACGAGAGCACCAAATGATAGGCAAAAATGATAGTAGCAACAAGTTCTAGAATTTACGTTTCCACTTTAGAGGGTGGAGTCCTCCAGAATTAGAAAGAGTAAAGAGTAGAGACTGGAGAAAATAGAGGAACAGAGGAATTGTATTTTTGGATTTAAGGGAGCTGCCCTTTTCTTATTCATTCATTTCTTTAAATACTCCTTCAAGAGAGCTACAGAAAAATTCTAGAAACGGCTAAAAATATTCTCTCTAACAAACTTGACAGCACAGCAAAACAAAATTGCAATAATAAGTAAATAACAAATTCAGCACAATATCTTGAGAATATCTAAGTGCTGTAATCGGTTGCACCATCATTCCCGCACAAAATCTTGAAGCTTGAAGGGAATTTTAGGCTGTCTCTTAGGCCTAGCTTGAGCAACCAGATGTGCAGTGGTTGTATCATGTCAACTTGGAGGGGAGTCGATTCCGAGCTCAAGAAATGGGAAAGAAAGCTGAAGATGATTCAGGCGGTGCAAAAAGCAACTGACTGATGAGGCTGTGAAGATGTAGTTGGACGAACTCCAAGACTTGGCTTATGACGCTGAGGATATTCTTAATGAGTTTGGTACTCAAGCTTTGGAAAGCAAGTTGATGGCGCAAAATCAGGATAGCTCTAGCCAGGTTCTCAGTTTCATCTCGGCTAGTTTGAATCTGAATGTTGTTATGTTCAATTATAGCATGGGGTCTAAGATTAAAGAAATTATTAGGCGGCTGGAGCAACTCTGCCAAGAAAGAATTGAACTTGGACTGCAATGGATTACTGGAGGGGCATCATCAACTACTGTTGCTGCACACCAGAGGCCACTCACTTCGAGTGTCCCAACAGAACGTGAAGTATTTGGAAGAGAATGAGATAAGGACAAAATTCTTGATATGGTATTGGCTGATACCCCAAGTGATCATGCCAACTTTATTGTAATACCCGTTGTTGGCATGGGCGGGATGGGAAAAACAACTCTCGCTCAGGAGGTTTACAATGACAAGGCCATTGGAGATTCCAAGTTTGATGTAAAAGCATGGGTTTGTGTATTTGATGTCTTTGATGTTTTAGGCATCTCAAAGGCACTTCTCGAGTCAATCATCCGCAGACCTTGTCTTCTAAACAGTTTAAATGAAGTGCAGGTTGAATTGAAAGTAGCTGTGGATAAAAAAAAGATTCTTGCTAATCTTGGATGATGTTTGGAATGAGGACTACAACTTGTGGGTAGACTTAAAAGCTCCATTCCTCGCTGTTGCACCAAACAGTAAGATGATCGTCACCACACGCAATTTAAATATTGCATCAACAATGGGACCAATTGAACATTACAATCTCAAGAGTCTGTCAGATGATGATTGCTGGTCCATTTTTATAAAACATGCATTTGAATCTAGAGATCTTAACGCACATCAAATTTCATAATCATTCCACAAGAAAGTTATTCGCAAGTGTGGAGGTTTGCCCCTGGCAGCAAAAACACCAGCGGGCCTTCAGAATCATTACTAATATGCATGATGCGTGGGACGATATATTGGATAGCAAAATATAGGATTTTCCTTGACAAAGTGGGGTTCTCCGAGTGTTAAGATTGAGTTACCACCATCTTCCGTCTCATTTGAAAAGATGTTTCGCTTATTGTGCAATCTTTCCGAAAGATTATTAATTCAATGAGAATGAATTGACTTTCTTATGGATGGCGAGAGGTATTATTCGACAGTTAAAAAAGAATGAGCAGTTGGAAGATTTGGGCAGAAAGTGCTTTCATGATCTAGTGTCAAGGTCCATTTTTCAACAAACCAGCTCTGGTAGTTGTAAGTTTGTCATACACGACCTTATCCATGATCTTGCTGAATTGGTTTCTATAGAAACCATTTTCATATTAGAGGAGGCCAACTTGTTATCCAGAAGATTTGAAAGGGTTCGTCATTCTTCTTATGGCCATGGTAGATATGATGGTAGAACTAAGTTCGAGGTTTTTTATGAAATTGAACATCTACAAACATTCTTGCCATTACGCACAAGAGTTGGCTCTGATACTAGTTACTTAACTTGAATGGTTCTATCTGATGTGCTGCCAAAGTTCAAAAGTTTGAGGATGCTCTCTTTACAGGGATACCGTATTGGTGAGTTACTAATTCCATTTGAAGATTTAAGGCTTCTAAGGTACCTCAACCTTGCTGACACTGACATAAGAAATTTACCTAAATTAACATGCAAATTGTTGAACTTGTAAATTTTGAGATTAAGAAATTGTTCTCGTTTGATCAAGCTTCCACCTAAAATGAGGAATTTGATCAATTTACGCCATCTCGATATAAGAGGTGCAAAATTGCTGAAGGAGATACCATTCGGAATGAAAGAGTTGAAGAATTTACAAACATTGTCCAATTTTATTGTGGGAAAGTGTGAAACTGCATCTGGTTTGGAAGATTTAAAATGTTTAAACTTTCTTGTAATCCACAGAATACAAGAGAAACCGACTATGTGAGAAGCACAATCTTAAAGCATTGACTCTAGAATGAGGCTCTCAATTTGACAATTCTCGAGATGTAGTAGTAGAAGAGCACGTACTTGACATTCTAAAGCATCATAAATGTATAAAAACGTTGGCAATCAGGAGCTATGGTGGTACAAGATATCCACTTTGGATATCTTGTATCACTTAAACACCTTGTGGTTAAAGGGTTGAAGAAACTAAAAAGCATAGAGTCTGAGGTTTATGGGGAAGGTTTCTCAATGCCTTTTCCATCACTGGAGATTCTAAGTTTTGAGAATTTGCCAGAATGGGAGCACTGGGACACCAATATCATTGGAAATGTGCTTGTTGAATTATTTCCTCGTCTCCATAAACTTTCCATTATGGAATGTCCCAAACTGTCTGGAGAACTACCTAAGCTCCTGCCTTCCTTGGACACACTTGTTGTCAGTAAATGTGGAGTTGGTAGTTTCATTGTCTTGCTATTCGATGCTCTACAAATTAGAAGTTGATGAGTGCAAAGAACTAGTGTGCTGGACTCCAATTGATTTTAAATTGATAAAGTCTGGGACTATTTCAAATAGTTCATTAGACATGAATGGATGCAAAGGGATGATATGCGATAGTCCAGCTAGCTCTTCACTACCAAAACCCATGGACCACTACAAATGTTTTGGAGTTTGGAAAATTATTGAAGCCCGGATTTCAGATATTAGAAACTTTGGTAATTGGCAATTCTGAACAGCTCAATTCAGGGAAGCAGAAGAGGGAATTTCAACTTTTTACCAAACCAGCAAGCTGAATTTTCTCGTTTACCCTGATAAGGTATCAATTGAAGAAAGTGGCGTAAGTCTTGTTTTATTTCTAGCGATCAATTTCTTTCCCAGAAATCTGCACTCTCTTGTAATTTGCAACAGCACAGCTTTAAAATCCTTACCCGAGGATATGATGGACAGCAATTCACAACTCAAAAGGTTGTATATCAGATATTGCGATTCTCTAGCATTCATCACAAGACGCAAGCTACCTTCATCTCTAAAATGGATCGAGATTAAGAATTGTAAAAAATTGCAACATTTGTCCGATGATGAAGAGGATGCTTCTCTTCTTCTCATCCTCGTCATCCTTAGTGATGCTGAAACACCTAAGTTTAAAAAATTACCTAGAGGTCACCAGTTTATCAACATGAATCCAATTACTTGAGGTGCTTCAAGAACTCAATATACGGAATTGTCGAAAGCTAGAGTCAATACCGGATGGCCTGCACAATCTTAACTGTTTATAGAAGATTACTCTCATGAATTGTCCAAGCCTTGTTTTTTTCCCAGAAAGTGGGCTTCCCAAGCTTAAATTCTTATGAATTGCTTAAACATGTAAATAGCAGAGCAGAAAACAAACATTCTTCACTCATTACAATAACTTGAAAATAAAATATATATAACGTTCACATATTTATACTTGAGCAAAAGAAAATGATAGTTTACTCAAGTGGGGGCAGAAAACGAATAAAACAAAATTTACAGCTGCATTAGCCAATCATTGAAAATCTTCTAGAATTTCTAGCTTGCAGAGTTCACGTGTAGATATTCCTCAGCATAACAGTTATGCCAGCTCATTAAGTGCACTTCATCTTCTGCATCAGCTAGTTGCTGAATCTGGTTGCTCAGGTGGCATGCCAGCATGGCCTTTGGGTCAACTATTGACTCTTTATAATCTGAATTATCAACACCCTCTCTCAAACTTAAGGTCTTGTCAAAGACATTAAGTTTGCTTCTAAATTGACTGAACTTGTAGTAAGGCAATGGTTTGGTTAGTATGTCTGCAATTTGATCTCTGCTGGCCACAAAGCTTATTTCCAGCTCTCCTTAAGTGACTTTGTCTCTAATGAAGTGAAGATCTATCTCAAAGTGCTTTGTCTTTGAGTGATACAAAGGATTTGTGGCTATTGCTGCTGCACTTGTGCTATCACTCAAAATCATTGGAATTCTTTGCATTTTAATTTTCAACTCACCAAACAGAGAATTAATCCAAGTGATTTCAGTAGTACATAGAGCCATGGCTCTATACTCAGACTCTGCTGTAGATCTTGCTACCATGCCTTGCTTTCTTGAGCTCCAAGCTATCGAATTATCTCCTAAGAACACACAGTATCCACTTATTGATCTTCTGTCATCTAGATCACTTGCCCAGCCAGCATCTATGTAGGCTACTAAATCAAGGTGTTCTGACCTTTGGAATTTTAAACACATGTTGGCAGTGTTTTTTAGGTACGTCAATACTCATTTGCAGGTTGTCCAGTGAGATTGTCCTGGGTCGGACATGTACTGGCTAAGCTTGTTGACAGAGTATGCAAGCTCTGGTCTTGTTAGGACAACATACTGCAAACTTCGTACAACACTTCTATAAAAGGAAGGGTTGTCAAGTTTGGCTCTTTTATCTTTCTTTAGTTTCTCTGTTGTGCTGAAGGGAGACTCTATTCCCTTGCAATCCTCCATCTCAGTTTTAGCTAATAAGTCTTGGACATATTTAGCTTGAGAAAGCATAATGGAGTTCTGATTTCTTATGACCTATATCCCAAGGAAGTAGCTCATATTTCCAAGATCTTCAATGCAAAGGCTCCACTTAGCTTTCCTATCACTTCCTCAATACCTTTGTTGTCACTTCCAGTGATAATTATGTCATCCACATACACAAGCACAATGATCATTTCAGCACTGCTCCTTCTGAAAAATAGTGAGGTATCACACTTGGAGTTGTTGAATCCCTAAGAATACAGAACACTCTTTAATTTGTCAAACCATGCTCTGGGTGCTTGTCTCAGCCCATAAAGAGCTTTCTCAAATTTGCATATGTGGTTTGGCCTTCTCTTATCTTCAAATCCCTCAGGTTGTGGCATGTACATTGTTTCTATCAAATCTCCATTTAGAAATGCGTTATTTATGTCAACCTGCCTCAACATCCAATCATTATTTACAGCCAAGGTTAGAATGATTCTAATTATTGCAGCTTTGACCACAGGGCTGAAAGTCTCATTAAAGTCAAGTCTTGGTGTCTGTAGAAACCCTTTCACGATAAGTCTGGCTTTGTATCTATTTATGGTGCCATCTAGATTCTCCTTTACTTTGTACACCCACTTGTTTCCAATGAGTTTGTAGCTTTGGTCATGTGGCATTAAGGTCCAGGTTTGGTTTTTGAGAAGAGCATTGTGTTCATCTTCGATGGCTCTTCTCCATTTAGGATCTTTTAGTGCCACAATTGAGTTTTAGGGTAAAGAAGTTTGAAAATGTTTCGATACTTGATAAACTATTGGCTTAAAGATTCCTGTTTTTGACCTTGTGATCATGGGATGTAAGGATAAATCCTTTTGAGTATTGGAGATTTGAGTGTTTGGTTTTGTTATAGGAAGCAGGGTGCAGTTTTCTTCTAAGGAGTTTGGTGGGAATTGAATAAGAGAGTGGTTGTCTGATATGGTGTTGAGGTTCAAATTCTGACATGCTTCATCTTGATCAAGACTTGGGAGCTGTTTTGAGTTTCCAGCAGTGGCCTAAGATTGATTATGAGCTACTTCTTGCTGTGTTGACTCAGAAGGGACATTAATGGAGAAATATACAACTTAAAACTTTTCAATGACTGTAGGGGAATTATTTTGTTCAATGAGCCTGTGCGTGTAGAAATTTGAGTCATTTTGTAAGGGGAATGAATTTTCATTAAACTTGACAATGGCTGAAATGTAGACTCTTCCTGAATTATGATTGCAAACATAGCCTTTATGACTGATACTAATACCCAACAGTGTGTACTTGGAAGTGTAGAAATCAAATTTATGCTTATCGTAGGGTCTTAAGTATGGATAGAATTCACAACCGAAAACTTTAATTTGGGAGTAATCTAGTTTGGTAAGATACAGCAGCTCAAATGTGGTTTTATTTTCAAGTGTAGGTGAGGTCAATCTGTTTATGATATAGGTGGCATAGTTAAAGGCTTCTTACCAATATTTTAAAGGCATTTTGGCTTGAGCTAACAATGTTAGGCCAGTTTCCACAATGTGTCTGTGTTTTCTTTCCACTTTTCCATTTTGTTCATGTAAATAGGGGCATGAGTGTCTTAAGGCTATTCCTTCTTTCTTGAGAAATGGTTCAACTATTTTAAACTCACCACCCATGTCTATCTATAAAGCTTTGATTCTCATATTTAACTTATTTTCTATTTGGTTTTTTAACATAATGAATGTGTTAAGGGCCTGTGATTTTGTTGTTAAAGGAAACAACTATGTGTATCTTGTTTTGTCATCCACAAAAGATATGTAATATTTGTGTTCATGGGTTGATGGAATAGGTGCTGGTCCCCAGAGGTCACTTTGTATTAGTTCTAAGGTTGTGCTGGTTTTGGTTTCAATGCTTTTAAAGTTCAGTTTTGATTGATTTCCATACTAACAAGCATCAAAAAATGAAGGAAAAATAGTTTTATTGATATTGAGCTGATTACATGACAATAGAGTGTTTTTCAGAACTGACACATTTGGATGCCCCAGCCTAAGGTGCCAAAGATCCATTTCATTAGTTTTAAAATTCCTACTACTTGTTTTGTCAGCCTTACTAGACTCAGTAACATTGGTACCAACATTGGCACCGACAGACTTATTACTACCAGCACTGAAATTAAAACACATCATTGACATTGGATTGCTAATGCAACTTATTGACTCAGGCATTGAGGATGAAGATAACTCAACAACATATGTGACCTTGTTGCCACTGAAATGAGTGGGCATGCATAGTAGCTCATATAGTCCATCTCTAGCCACTCCTTTCACCAGAATTTTTCCTTGGCTCTTGTCCTTGATGAAACAAACAAATTTTTTAAAGTCAACATCAATATCATTATCATGAAGTAATTTAGAAACACTAATAAGATTTTTGGTAATATCAGGCACACACAAAATATGGTTTAGTTTGATGTGTTTGTGTGGATTGTAAGTAAACAGTATAGAGTAGTCAATACGAGATATGTGAAGTTTGTTACCATTACCAATAGTGAGCTTATTATTACCTTGGTATTCTGAATTCAAGTTCATGTAATAGGTGGCATAGTTAAAGGCTTCTTACCAATATTTTAAAGGCATTTTGGCTTGAGCTAACAATGTTAGGCCAGTTTCCACAATGTGTCTGTGTTTTCTTTCCACTTTTCCATTTTGTTCATGTAAATAGGGGCATGAGTGTCTTAAGGCTATTCCTTCTTTCTTGAGAAATGGTTCAACTATTTTAAACTCACCACCCATGTCTATCTATAAAGCTTTGATTCTCATATTTAACTTATTTTCTATTTGGTTTTTTAACATAATGAATGTGTTAAGGGCCTGTGATTTTGTTGTTAAAGGAAACAACTATGTGTATCTTGTTTTGTCATCCACAAAAGATATGTAATATTTGTGTTCATGGGTTGATGGAATAGGTGCTGGTCCCCAGAGGTCACTTTGTATTAGTTCTAAGGTTGTGCTGGTTTTGGTTTCAATGCTTTTAAAGTTCAGTTTTGATTGATTTCCATACTAACAAGCATCAAAAAATGAAGGAAAAATAGTTTTATTGATATTGAGCTGATTACATGACAATAGAGTGTTTTTCAGAACTGACACATTTGGATGCCCCAGCCTAAGGTGCCAAAGATCCATTTCATTAGTTTTAAAATTCCTACTACTTGTTTTGTCAGCCTTACTAGACTCAGTAACATTGGTACCAACATTGGCACCGACAGACTTATTACTACCAGCACTGAAATTAAAACACATCATTGACATTGGATTGCTAATGCAACTTATTGACTCAGGCATTGAGGATGAAGATAACTCAACAACATATGTGACCTTGTTGCCACTGAAATGAGTGGGCATGCATAGTAGCTCATATAGTCCATCTCTAGCCACTCCTTTCACCAGAATTTTTCCTTGGCTCTTGTCCTTGATGAAACAAACAAATTTTTTAAAGTCAACATCAATATCATTATCATGAAGTAATTTAGAAACACTAATAAGATTTTTGGTAATATCAGGCACACACAAAATATGGTTTAGTTTGATGTGTTTGTGTGGATTGTAAGTAAACAGTATAGAGTAGTCAATACGAGATATGTGAAGTTTGTTACCATTACCAATAGTGAGCTTATTATTACCTTGGTATTCTGAATTCAAGTTCATGTTCCCAATGGCATTGGTTATATGATTTGTGGCACCACTGTCAAGATACCAGGCATTGCTGCTTTGTCCTTCTGTTGTTGCCATATATGCTCCTCTTCTCAGCAGCTGTGTGACCCATTTTGAAGCAAATTTGGCATGGACCCTTTGACTCAGAGCCTTCATTTTCTGCAACTGCTTTGCCTTTGCCTTTATCTTGAACATTTTGATTTCCCTTACCAGGGCCACCATTTCCAGAACCACCACTAGGATTTCTGAAGACTATCCCAGTTTGTTGCTAATTGCCAAATCTTTCACCATTCCCCCAATTCCTTCTACCATTTCTTATTTGTGTGAAGTTGGCCTCAAGTGACCCTGTGTTGATATTTTGCTCAATTCTAGTTTCTTAGCTGAGCAGCATACCATAGACCTCTGACAATTAGGGAGTTTCTAGCATAGAATTAATGTTAGTGACAATAGAGTCATATTCAGATCCTACTCCAGCCAAGACACACATAATGAAGTCCTCATCACTCATATTATTTCCAGCTGCTCTAAGTGTGTTTAAAATGGTTTTCATTCTGGAATAATAATCATGAATTGTAAGAGGCCCCTTTTTGGCGGTTTGAATTTGTGTTCTCAAGTACAAAACTCTAGCCCTTGTTCTTGCACCATATTGATTGGCAAGAGTTGTCCAAACTTCACATGAAGTAGAATAATCCACGACAGTGCCTAGGACTCCTTCACCGAGTAATGAGAGCAACCAGCTTAAAAGAATATGGTCCTATTTCTTCCAGATTTGATATTCTGAATTTGGGGTGGTAACAGTGGTTTGGTTAGGTCCAGGACTAATGAAATATCTAGGGGGACAAATGTGACTTCCATCTATGAAGCCTTCAAGCTCATTTGCTCTTATGCTGGAAACCACTTGTGATTTCCAGAGCATGAAGTTGTTATGTGTTAGCTTGATAGGAGTGGTGAACACATAGTTGTTGCTGGTGATGTGTTAGATAAGAGATGGATTCATCATAATCATATTTCTGGTGTTAGTATTTGGATTTGGTTGTCAACATTTTCTGGTTGGTTTTGATTCAAGTCATTTGTTTGATCATTTGGATTTTCCAGTGTTTGATTCATGTTTGTTTGTGAATTTCTCTTACTTTCCATAGCTCAAAGTTGGGCTCTGATGCCAACTTAAATTCTTATGAATTGCTTAAACATATAAATAGCAGAGCAAAAAACAAACATTCTTCACTCATTACAATAACTTGAAAATAAAATATACATAACTTTCACATATTTATACTTGAGCAAAAGAAAATAATAGCTTACTCAAGGGGTAGCAGAAAACGAATAAAACAAAATTTACAGTTGTATTAACCAATCATTAAAAACCTTTTAGAATTTCCAACTTGCAGAATTCACGTGTACATATTCCTCAGCATAATAGTTCTGCCAGTTCATTGAGTGCACCTCATCTTCTGCATCAGCTGGTTGCTGAATCTGGTTGCTCAGGTGGCATGCCAGCATGGCCTTTGGGTCAACTGTTGACTCTTCATAATCTGAATTCTCAACACCCAACACTATTTCATGGGTTTACATTTGTGGATGTGGGGGCTTGAAGCCCTGCCCAATGGCATGCACAAACTCAACTCTCTTCGAGATTTAAACATACAGATGTGTCAAAATCTCGTATCGTTTCCAGAAGAAGGTTTTCCCACCAATCTAACATCACTTACAATTGGATATGTCAAAATGTATAAGAAACTCGTCCTGTGGGGGCTGCACAGGCTTTACCTCTCTTAGATGCCTCTCTATTTATGGATGTGATGACGAAGCACGGTGTTTTCCAGACGAGGAGATAGGAATGACGCTGCCCACCTCTCTAACTCATCCGCTCCTGTTGGGATTCAAAAAATTGAAATTTCTGTCTTCAATGGGTTTCCAAAGCCCTACCTCTCCTCAATATTTATGGATCGACAATTGCCGAAATCTCACATCATTTCCAAGGTGGGCCTTCCGCCCTCCCTTTTGCAATTATACATTTTCACCTGTCCAAAGCTTAAAAAAGTGTGCAAAAGAGATCAAGAAAAAGAGTGGCCCAAAATTACTCACATCCCTGGCGTTTGGATAGACACAAAATTCATATACGATCCAGAATCAGAGGAGTAGATTCTACTAGTAAGGTCAGTTGATTTCTATTATCAGCTATAACCATCTCATATTACAGTTTTTTTTTAAATAGTTTTGCATTTTTGTATAATTATTAATCCTCTACCTAGGTGAAAATGCCACTCACTTTTTTCTGTTTTCACAAGTCAGATTGTGTGTTGAGGCTATTTGCTTTTTAATCGGCGTTTGTTAAGGTAATTTGTTCCTCATAGGTTGATTACTCGCAGGTGAAATTATGACTTTTATCTTAAAATTTAATACCGTAGACAGATAAAGGATTTTTAATCCAAAGGTTTTTTATTCACTTAAATTATCATTTTAGATTGCAGATTTTTGTCAATTATTTCATTCCATTTTTTCATTTTTTTTCTTTTCAGTGGGAAGCAAGTTCACTAATTTAAACCAGATTTGGAGTATAACATTTTGGAGCGAGAATACTCTGATACGTGAAGTTTTTATCTCTTATCTTAAAATTAACTGTTTTCAATCGTTGGATTTTGAAATTAACGATGGTAAGATGTGTACTTAATTCTTTCACCCGACGCCGTTGCCTTCTTTCTTCGGTAGCATATCTGATTAATATTTCTGTGTTTAGTTGAGGATAAATGACTGGAGTGTAGTATTCGGTATCATTTCTGCCTTAAGATGAAATCATTGGAAGAAATACCTGCAATGCCTGAGACCAAATACACGTCTGATTCAAAACAGCACATGTCCCGGGAAAATATTACACAAGGTAAAGTGATGTTTTGAAGCAGAAATGATGCATTTCAATTTTGATCTGGTAATAAGACACAGCCCTCGCCTACAAAGTTCTTGGCTTGGCTTTAACAGAAAGCCCATTTTCAGAGATTTTCTAAACTCTTTGTAGGTTGCAGCATCTGAGATCAGCATTCTCACAGTTCACGTGTTTTGTCTTTCTTTTGAAGGTGACTTAAATGCGTAGGTAATGCCAACCCAGATGGCTTCAAGTTTCAAGAAACATTTGAAGAGGAATAATGACAACATCAGGATGGACTTTGTGATTAACAAGATTACTAATTGAACCAAACTTGATGGCGACTGGCGGAGTGGACAGAGCACATGTCAGAATAATTATGAACAGAGAGAAGAGTTGAGGGGAATTTGAGAGTTGAGAACATCAACATCCAGTAAGGCTGCTGGTAATGTTTCCTTAAGTTCAAAGTTGCAAGGAAATTTGATTTATTAACTACAGTTTTTTATTTTGATACCTTGTATCTGAAAGGTTCAATGTACTTTTTATTTTTTCAATTTATTGTTCAGATCACAGAAAACACTTATGATTAATTTCATTTTTTCTTTTTCTCTAGGGAGAAGAAGTGGTCAGTTTCAATCCAGAATTGGTATATGGCAATTTGGTGCAAGCACATATACCTGGTCGCTTGGTCAGTGAATCTGAACTTTACACAGTTTTTTCAGCTCATTGTTTTTTGGAACTCATATTGGTTTAAGGAAATCAAAAGAAATTTATGCATAGTCAAATTCTGATTTTTGCTATATATTATGCATTCTAAAGTTTTTCCAGTTTGTTTCCAGGTTGCCATCATTTTCTTGCCTTCACAAAGTAAATTGAGTGGCTTTCCGGTGGACATTTTATCAGAGGTATGACTGGATTTCTTTCACTTTCATAAATCTTGCATTTTAAACTGGAAAATTTAGCAGTAATTTCAATACAACTTTGTTGGTGCCTTGTGTTCCAAAAGCCAGAAAAATGTCTAGTTTTCAGATAAGGGGGCTTGTAAAGTCTCTAGTAAGAATCCAATAATTTGCTTTTGCACGCCCATTTAATTTGTGGATCCTTGCATCAGAATTTGATCAATCCAAAAGGAATTGCTTTTAGACGGAAGAAGAATAGCAGTACCTAGCCTATGTCATAGTGTATGGACCTGCGAACCTGAAACTATTAGTTTGAGGTTAAAAAAATCCTTGACCCTCACATGTTAACTTCACTAGTTACTTTCATTGGGAAAAAAAAAACATCTAAGAAATTTGCAATTTGTTGTGAGTTACGGTATCTGATGTTCTTTTCTGTTTTAGCGTTTGTAGAATCTACTGTATCACGTGTTGGCAGTTGCCGTATCTGAGGTACCTTTTGCATTTTAACTTGCCTTTATTTGTTTGCTTCTGACTTAATAAGGACACCAACATTTGCCAGAGATTTGGAGAAGCATCTCAAGATGCTTAGCAAACTTGACAAACTTCTAGATGCACTTGCTCCCAAGCCTTATTCTCTACAACGCAAAACTTGTGAGTACACTTATGCCCGCAATTATTGTGAAGTGTTTGCAATTTTGATGCAGAGAAATAGTTTCTTGATGCAAAGCTTTGAACCGTTAAGATTTATCCTGCAGGCTTGATGCAGAGAAATGGGTTCGAAAAGCCACCAATATCAGAACTGCAACTCCAAGACCAGGTTTGCGTTAATTCAGTCAGCTGAAATAATGATGCAAAGGACCTATATCAAGCTGGACTCAGAGACTAGTCAGATCAGTCATCCATTTCATCAACAGTTAATGTCATGATGCTGGCTATCAGAGGGAACAAATGATGTGTTGGAATCGATACAAACAGTGAGAAGCATGAGAGGAGCTTTGATTATAAGTAGGCTGATGAACTCATGTTGGTAAGTGGTAATTAAAGAAATTAGTGAGCTTAGTAGAGTTTCAATATTTTCTGTTTGGGATATAGTTGATAAGTTGACTCTGTTTAAGAAGCCCGATTATAGTAGTTGACTGAATTAACCCTTTTTTTTTCGGTTTGCTTTTGTTTTTGGTTTCGATTATTTTTCAACATTGGGTTGCTCTGTTGAAGAACAAGCTTGAGTGGTTTGATTATGCTTTAACTACAAGGAAGAGCCAGACTTGGATGCAGGCGTTCAGCTTTTAATGGGTAAGAAAATTGAATGCTTTAACGATGTTTCTCACTTATTACAAAGCACGGATTGAAGGCATCTGGGTTGATCTGACAATGTGATGGAAATACTTCTCTGTTTTCATAAATCAGGACAAATAGAGATCTCTGATCATGCCTGAAAATTCGTTGCATTGAAATTTCTACCATTACCAAACATAGAATGAACTAGGGATACATCAGCTTAAGACTCAATTTTGAGAAGGAAGTTTGTATTTGCAGATTATAAAATCTTGTCCGTGTTTCTTTGGGAAATGAAAGATTCTGTGTGTTCTTTTATTTCAAGTTTGCTGAAATCACATTTGTTTTCTCAGATGCTTTGCAGAAGGTAATGACATCAATTTCAAAAATGCTGGGGTAAGATGCATCATGCAGTGCGACTTAGCATGAGAATTCCTGGCCACATTACCCGTGTGTCGAATGATAGCACAGTACAACCTTGAGAAGCTTGTAATGAGTACACCACTGGATGCAAGTAGTTTCAAAATGAATTTGCATCAAATGATTTCTTGCCAGTGATTACTATAACCTCTATTCCAAAATTCTTGGAACTGGTCATACCAGCAATGAAGGATTGTATACGTTGAAGATATAGCTTAAGGCCTTGTGAAAGCTCCGTCAGTCCTTGTATTGGAAAACAGCTGGTTGTAGTTACTCCTGAATGATATCATTAATAGATACTGTAAAAATGAATTGTGCCATACGCTTTCAGAGCTCTGTTAGGATGTCTTGGTCGTGTTTGATGCTTGTTTGATTTACGCTATATTCAGCTATAAATCAGAGATTCAGAACATGGGTATGTTTCTGGTTTCCAAATCAAAAAATTGCCTAATGATGTTAGTGTTCACTGTTTTCATAGGAGATCAGGTTCCTTGCTAATGAATCAAGAAGAAGACAAGCGCATCCATGTCCAAGTTCAAATGTGTCTCTTCTATTTTCTATTACCCACTCATTTATTTTGATTTCTTCATTGTAATTGAATTAGTTTTTTATTCCAAATTAGTCAAAACTTCGTAAAGTCATTAAGTTCTTTTAGTATTTAAAGACAGAACTACGAACCAAATGATTTAAGTTCTTTGCTGTAATTGAATTTGCTTTCCCATGTTTAGAGATATTATGCTCTTTTTCATTTGTTCGATTTGGTTAGTGGTGATTTCTTAAAGACTCACTCCATGTGCGTTTATACATTTTTATTTTGCCTTGATTTCTGTTTCTTGGGGAGTTTTACAGATTCTTATTTTATGCTTCACATGCCACATGAAAGATCAAAGCCTTTTGTGTGATTAGAACTGACTTGCATCACAGTAACTTTAAACCACTGTGACATTTTTAACAGTCTGAGAGCTCTCTGAGGATTCAAAGCATTTTATTTTGGCTGGGCTCCTCTATATGGTTTGGCTGGTCTCCTCTAAAGCAATTCATGTTTTAAGTATTCAAAATTTTAATTTGGAAGTGTGTTTCAACACTCCCACAAGTTCTTTAAATACTAAAACGATTTTGAGCCTTCTGTATCATCTGATTGAAATACATGAAAGCACTATTAGCTGCAAAAATACACTTGGGGTTATAATAGCATTCTGAGATCTCCTTGAAGGATTCAAAAACATTTTATTTGCTAGTCTTTGCTAGCATTGAACTCCTCCAATATAGATTGGTTGGTCTTCTTTAAAGCAATTACCAAAAGTTTTTAAATACTAAAACGATTTTGAGTCTTCTATATCATCTTATTGAAATACATGAAAGCACTCTTGGCTGCAAAAATGCAGTTGGGGTTATTTATAAAGTCTTCAACATCATTTTTTTTCTCCCTTTATTCTCATGGTGGTTTTTTTAGTTGTTCTTTAAAAAAAGATTTAAAGGTTCTCTGTAGATTTCTAAAAATAATTTTAACATAATTTATATTTATATATATACATAGAGAGAGAGAGAGAGAGAGAGAGAAATCTGAATTTACTTATTTATTTATGAGCATGTGCTGCCCAGTGGCATCCATTTAACTTTGTATTAGTCAAATGTATCATTCGTCCAAGTAAACACACAACATTCCATGGCTGGGAGTTACCCTCTTCACGTAAGGGCATTTGGGTCCTTTACCAAGGCAACAAACTTAAATTAAATTGAGAGCCGAACGGCAAGGCCTTGGGCCTCAGATATACCTAGGCTTTTCAATTGAAGCTTGGGTCAGGGATTTTTGTTCCTTTAACTTGACTTTACCCTTACGGCCTTTCCCTTTAGTGCAAAGAAGATGGGCCTCATTTGCCAATGTTTTTTAATTCCCAGTTATGAGCCCTCGTAAGTCTTTGCTCTCCTTTTAACTTCTCTATGCATCCTTTAACCTCTTTAATACCCAGCACAGTAAAATATCACCACTAAATCCCAAAAATGATCGAAGGCTTATCTTACAATTCTTCGTCAAAATAAACAAATTTAATGTTGAAGTTCAACTAACCAAATTTGAGCTGAAACATCTACTAATAACATTCATTCCTTCAAATTGCATCATTAAAAACTACCAATTTTGATTGTTCATAGAACTGATAAGGAAATGATCATAAAATTTTTACGTACTTGAGAATGCTCCCACCAACTTATTTGAATCTTTCATTAAAAGCTTACCAATCTTATGCTTGTGCCATAAAATCTTACATCCTCGTACATTTATTTTAAGATTAATTAGTTATAGGTCCCTAGTTATAATACCAAAAGAAGAAAGTTTGAAATACATGTAATTCTCTATTAGACGGTATGCTTTCCTGCTGCCTTAAAATGAAGTTAAAAAGCCCAAATGGAAAAGCTTTGGACCTTAATGAGTTACTTCTTCTACCTCAAGCTCGGATTCGCCCAGTCTGGGCTTGTTAAAATGAAGCTTGGGCAATGGGCTTTGGAACCCAATGGGCAGGCCCTCTGCCAACCATGATTTATGAACACTTTCTAGAAGATCAATGTTATTGCATTGTTGAAAGTGATGGATATCTTTCTTTAGCTGCAGTTATTAATCATTTGGAAGAAGTACATATAAAAATTAACTGTGTATATAAGACAAATATTGACCGTGCAATTTTCTTCTTATGGCCAAGAAAGTGATTATTGATTATTTTGGTATGAAAGAGTTTGTGCACAGTGTTTGGTTTAAGAGAAACTAACAAGAAAGTGAAAGAAAATCACAAAAGAAAGCTCTGAAAAAGATTATCTTGTTATATTATTAACTAATGATTACAAATTGTTATTTATAGTAAATGATAAGAAGAATCTCGTAGCTTGACAGTTTGTTGGATCTAATATGCATGTAATACAGTTCGTTATCTTTGTTGCTGAGTTGGATAACTAACTAACACACGTGAGCATTATCAGCAACTCCATTTAATTAGATGCTCTCATCTGTACCATATTATCATATTCTGTAACATCCCCCTTCAAGTTGAATTGACCTGGATGGACATTCAGCTTGCTTCTTAGGTAGTGAAACTGATTGAAGGTTAAAGCCTTGGTAAGAACATCGGCATTTTGATCTTCACTGGCAATAAACTGAACTGTAATTTGCTTAGCTGTTACTTTGTCCCTGATGAAGTGAATATCAAGCTCAACATGCTTAGTTTTAGCATGATAAAGAGGATTGTGAGTTAAAGCTATAACACTTTGATTATCACACCACATTATTATGAGAGCTGTGACAAGATGAATATGTAGCTCTTTCAGTAAGGACTGAATCCAAGTGACCTCAGTTGTAGCTTGAGCCAAAGCTCTGTATTCAGCTTCAGTGATCGATCTGGAAACTACTGCATGTTTCTTAGATGACCAAGAAACCAAACTTGAGCCAAGATAAACAGCATAACCAGCCACTAATTTGCGATCATCCTTATCACATGCCCAATCTGAGTCACTAACACAATTTATCTGTATAGTGCCGTAATGATAAAAGTGTAATCCAAAATGAATTGTTCCTTTCAAATATCTAAGAAGTCTCTTACAAGCCTCCCAGTGCTCTGCTGTTGGTGAAGCTAGAAATTGACTAAATTTGTTTACAGAGAAAGCTATTTCTGGCCTAGTGAGGGTCACATATTATAAAGCTCCAACTGCACTTTTATATTGAGAAGCATTTGAAATAACATTGCCTGACCCTTTTGTAAGATAATGACCAGTTGACATAGGAGTAGGAACTGGACTGCAGTCAGCCATATTGTGTTTGGCTAGAAGATCATCTATGTATTTTGATTGCGAGAGATACATTCCAGATGCTGTTTTGGTAACTTCTATCCCAAGAAAGTAACTCAGTTTGCCCAGATCCTTCAAAGCAAAAGCATTTTTCATATTTGTAACCACTTACTGCACCAGTTGATTACTTGAGCCTGTGATGATTATATCATCTACATAGACAAGAACAAAAATTACATGACCACCTGTCCGTTTGTAGAAGAGAGAGTTGTCTGACCTTGAATTTTAGAACCTCCATTGCATAACCATAGCATCTTTCAGTCTCTCAAACCATGCCCTGGGGGCTTGTTTTAAACCATAGGATGCCTTCTTCAACTTACATACATGAAGAGGTCGAGATGGATCAATGAAGCCCTCTGGCTGTCCCATATACACATCTTCAATTAATATGTCATTTAAAAATGCATTATTCACATCCACTTGTATGAGCTGCCATTTATTCATGATTGCTAAACTTAAAATAACTCTGACTGTTGATGCTTTAACAACTGGACTGAATGTTTCTGTGTAATCAACTCCCTGTGTCTGATGAAACCCCTTAGCCACTAACCTGGCTTTGTATCTAGAAATGGTTCCATCAGCATGATATTTTATCTTGAATATCCATTTGTTTCCAACTACCTTAACTGGTTCACTTGGCAAGACTAGATCTCAGGTATGATTATTTTGAAGTACTTGATATTCTTCTTGCATTGCCTTAAACCATTTTGGATCAGATAAAGCTACTGAAACAGAAGTAGGTTCTGAAGGTATGGCTAGTAAAGCAGCTAGATAGGATTTAGGCTTAAAAATACCAGCCTTGGATCTGGTTATCATAGGATGACCTATAGGTGGTGCAGCAGGTAATATATGAGGGGGCGATTGTGTAGTATGTATAGGATGTGTATATGATGTTGAGGAAGATGATGAGGAGGAAGGTGAAGATTGAGAGAATACATGTAGAGTGTCAGCAGGCAGGTAATCACTTGCTGGAGGTACTTACAGAGGAGATTGTACTTGTGGGATTGGAACAAGGGTGACTCTAGACTCTGAAGAAATATATGAGGAAATGCAAGATTGAGCAATGGAAGAGAAATCCGATCCAGACACATATGGAAAAGATTGTTCATCAAAGATGACATGGTTTGACACATATACACGACCAGATGAGTGAAGACATTGATACCTTTTATGAGAAGAGCTATATCCAATAAAAACACATCTGTTTGATCTAAAACTAAGCTTATGACTGTTATAAGGTCTGAGATAAGGATAGCAAGCACACCCAAAGATTCTAAGAAAAGCATAATCTGGTACTTGCTGAAAGAGTTTTTGATAAGGTGAAATGTTGTTCAAAGTTGGTGTGGGTAGTTTGTTGATAAGGAATACAGTAGTATGAAAAGCATTCCACCAGAACTTAAGTGGCAGATTAGCTTGAGCTAACAGAGTGAGACCAATGTCAACTATGTGTCTGTGTTTTCGCTCAATTCTTCCATTTTGATGATGGATATGAGGACAAGGATGCCAAAACTGGATTCCAAACTGAGTGAGATAAGATGAAAAGGTTCTAAACTCCCCTCCCCAATATGTTTGAACTGTTTTGATATGGTGTTGTAAGTGTTTTTCAATGAAAGATTTGAATTCTGTGAAAGCTTGAAGGGCATCTGATTTGGCAGACAAAGGAAAAATCTGAAATATGAGTGTGCAACCCAAGAGGGGGGTGAATTGGAATTTTAAAAATTATACTAGCAAATCCACACAACAAGCAATCTAATGTCTTAATAAAAATTGAAAGTTCATCAAAGCACAATAATTAAATAGCAAGGGAAGAGAAAGCAAACTCAAGGATTTTTACGTGGTTCGGCAATCCCCGCCTACGTCCACGCCTCCAAGCACACCGGGCTTGAGGATTTCACTATCCAAGCCTTTCCAAGACTTCAAACGTTTACAATTGACTTCAAGGTGTCAATAAACCTTTACAACAAGAGATTATCTCTCCAATCTCTTCACTCCAAGTGTTTATCACACTTGTACTCTCAAAATTTGATGAGAAATGAAAATTACAACAAAAACTCTCTTTAAGAGTGGATTTACAAATGATAGCTCAATAAAGATTTAATCTATGAAAATTTTCAAATTTGAAGCTCAATATAAGTTGTGTGCACTTGTTTATGCTTGCTTGAGTTACCAAAAATGAATTGGTTTTGAGTTTATATAGTTTGAACTCAAAAACTAGCCGTTATGCACATTTTTTTGTCGTAACCGGCTTGCCGTTTATGGACATCCGATTAGCCGTTTGCGTTTCGGATGCTTACTACCCTGAATCCGGATTTTCGGTTTTTAGAATCCGGTAAGCCACTTGCTACAGTAACCTGCACAGTGCACTATTTTCTAAAATTATAGTTTGACCTCAAAACTTTACAAAACTGTATTAAAGCCCAAAACGTTATGAAACTTTACAAATAGGTCCAATTTCAGAATTTCTAAATAATGCTTTGTTTATCCCAAAACTTTCTGAAATTATGATATTGCCAAAGATGCTATGACACTTTTCAAATAAGTCCTTTACCAAAATTTCAAGCAATACTTATTTATATCAAAGTTTTCAAAATTCTTTCAATTAAACCATAAACTTTGAAAAACAACCAATTTCATAAAATCATTTTTCCATTAAATATGAAACATTTATAATGTGAAAATAATGATTTATTTAAAAAGAATAAAAACAATCAATTTCATAAAATCATTTTTCCATTAAATATAAAACATTTATAATGTGAAAATAATGATTTATTTAAAAAGAATA